>CM031241.1:662665775-662856741 GCA_018340775.1 Taxus wallichiana var. yunnanensis
ACCTCAAAGTGCCATCCTTTTTCTTTACGAAATTCATGGCGCCCCAAGGTGAGACGCTCGGTCGATCGGCCCCTTAGTCGTGAAGTTCTTGTAATCAGACCTTCACTCTACCAACTCAATGGTAGTCATTCTATAAGGTGCCTTAGATATGGGTTCCGTTCTGGTTTGATCTCTATTGCGAAGTCAAACTCACGTTTGGGCGGAAGACCCTGCAATTCCTCCGGGAAATACATCACGTAAATCCTCAACAATGGATATCTTTCCATGAAATCATTATCTTCTTCGCATTTTTCGTCATTTTTACGCATACAAAGTGCAGCCTGCTTTTTAGCCCTCTTTAGTTGCATAGCCGTCAGTTTCCTAACTGCAACTTCCCATTTTACACCTTGAATGATCTTTGCTGCTTCTGCGAGGTCATCAAGGCAACAGCATTTGTTTTTCATAACTTGATCAACCTTTGCCTTATGTTCAGCCCAACGATTAACTCCAATAATGATATCATATGATCCTAGAGGAGTGACATACAAGTCAACTTCGCAGTGCGAAACCAGGCAAATCAAGAATTGCCCCAAAAAGGCACATTTTTGTATGGACAGCATTATTCCCATAATGTACTATCCACGTTTTATCCATTCTTACAGCCTTTCTTTTTAATTTCATAGCAAGTTTAGCAGAAATAAAACATTCTGTAGCTCCAGTATCAAAAATTATAACTACAGGTGTACCGAATAACTTACCCGTAACTTCTATGGGCGTCACTTGCTTTTCGACATTTGTGCATTAGCCACTGCAAAGATGTATCCTATGCTCTTTGTCGCGATCATCCTTCTTTAGAGGACAGTGATTCGCATAGTGGTCCTTTCCACAGTTGAAGCATCCTCCAGCTGGCCCTTTTCTAGGCTCAAATTTGTTACCAGCCTTGAAGTTATCATTCTGGCTTCCATAGGACTTCTGTCCAATGCCATTAACTTTTGTGAAGCTGTTCCGCACACTATTTACAGGTCTGTTCATCACAGGTTTCTTGTTGTTATCTACAACAATTTTGTTTTTCACACCAAACCTTTTCCAAGGTCCCCTTTTTGGTGCAAGAGACGAAGAAGGATTGGGAATCTTCTTCCTTATCTCTTCCCTGTGAGCAGATATTGCCCTCAATTTCTATTCCTGTCTGATTGCCTTTTCGACAACTCCATCCATGGTGGTTGGGCCGTGGACATCCACTTCACCACCAATGATGGGATTCAGTCCCATTATGAATTTCCATATTCTGAACTTCTCGTCAGCTTGGTACTGCGGCACATACTTAAGGAGTTTAGTAAACCCTTCCCAGTATTCCGTCACCGACAGCCTTCCTTGCGACCAGTTCTGAAATTCAGTCATTTTCCTATCAAAATAGAGTTGAGGCAGCCATCGTTGCCTAAAATAACCCTTAAATTGATCCCAAGTTATGTCTGATTCGACAATATTCAGCTCAACCTTACGGTTGTCCCACCATGATGATGCTTCATGAGAAAGCTGATATGCTCCCCATATCGCTTTAGTCTCTTCAGAGAAGTTTCTTATCGTAAAGTATTTCTCCATTTCACTGAGCCAGTTCTCAGCTCCATCCCCAAGAGTTGTTCCATCAAACTTTGGAGGACTTATTCTCTTTATATCATTTGTAAGTTCAGCTGCTAATCTTGCCCTTTTATTTTCAGGGGGATTAGGAGCAATTACATTATTATCATCAACACCCGGATTCCTTTCGTTGATGTTGTCCACAGGAGGCAGCTGATCATTTATTTCAGCTTCATTCTCCTCCTCTTCATTGCCCATTGACTGCTATTCCAGATAAATCAAACGATCCTCGATCAAGTAGGGCAGCAAGGATTTCATCCGACTTTTGGGCGATTCTTTGCTTCTCCACCTTGTAACGGGTTATTCATAGCATTCCCTCTTGTCCTGACCATTTTCTGTTCAATAAGAAAATGTAAACCTTATTAATATCGTGGACTCATTAGGTCCAAGAGCTACAACCTTCAAGCTCTGATACCAAGATGTAACATCCCCATTTTAAAATACCAGAACAAGGGAATATTTTTTTTTTTTTATAACGTTCTCTGTTATGAATTACAAAATTCAAACACACGTTCAAGTTTTAATAATTGTTCTCTGCCCAAACAACACAGTTTGGATCACACAATTTCTTTTTAAAACGAATGTTCCCTGTTCGCATATTTTCAATATGGAACACACATTCAATGCCATTCAATCTTATAACAGATTCTATATGCTGCTGTAAATGACTCGAGGAACTGCCGATCTTCCATTTTCATGGCTCGGAGTTTCAACGATCCTTCATTTCATGACTCGGCAACAACCGATCCTTCATGTTCATGACTCGGCAACAACCGATCCTTCATGTTCGTTTATGCATGGTATATTATATATACCTGTTCTCATAACCGTTTCCGGTTATTGAAGTGATCCATTTAAGAAGCCTATCTGAATATCTGTTACTGATATTCATCTGACATCCTGCATCTTAAATTAAGTGATAAGGACAACGCAACCAGCAATTGCGATACTTTGGCCAAAGATTTTCACATGCTTTGCATGATCATATTCCTGGATGTGATACACATCAACGGAATACGTCCTTCACTTCACTTCACCTGTTATCTAGAATGGTCTTTCCTGGTTCCTACCAGTCCTCTTTGTTAAGGTTAGTTTAAACTTCCAATTACAGTTAGTAATATGAACGAATATAGGAAGGCACTCCCGGTAACTAAAGATACGCAGACATACAGTGTCGTTTCCCCACGACCCCGTGTGTCTAGTTATCTTTAGTATTCCGGAGTCACTCCGTATACCAGATCATACTCCTATCCCCTGTCCATAGTTACACCTTCAGCCTATGTATTCTTGATGTTTTAATTCGGGAGGGCATTGCAATATGTCAGCTGCAACAGTGTGTCGTCATGAAGACCCCGTCTTCATGGAGACACCTTGCTGTAGCTGGCGTATGCCAATGTCCTACAGAATTCTCCCATCGAGAATACACATCCTGCTCAAGTGCTTAGGATACGATTTAATAATTAAAATCAACTTTCAGCATCCACGCTGATCCCTTGATCCTCGTTTCCGTTACAGTTGTATAGGGCTAAGAGGGACTAAACCGTCCATTAGCTTGCTATGCATCTTCTCCTTCGTGTCGAAGGGCTACATTTCCCTACTTGGTTCACTTCTTAATCATTGGATTAAGCAGTCCGTACCGACGGACGTGATAAGTTTAACCTATTAAACTTAGCCAAGATTTTCCAACTGCAACTAAATTCAGAATTCTAACTTATTAGACGTCATTTAAACGAGGTCTAATTTCCAAGAAATGTATTCATTTTTTCTCCTTAACGTTATATGGTTAAGGTCCATTAGTTTTGGATATACTTATCCTATATCCTTTATTCTGAATTTAACACACGAGATTATTAATGGAGCTCGAAAGCGAAGTTCGATTACTCCGAAGTTTAATTGGTATTCCTTAGCTCCTAAGCTAATCCCGAATACCTTCCAATTATGGAATCATATTCTTCCTAATCCTTATAATGTCAATTAAAAATTCATCTTTACCCAAGTATGAATTAATTGCATTTTTCAACTTAAAAGTTGCATTTAGGTAAGAATAGATATCAGTTTCCATTTAACATCCATCCAAGGACAATTAAACAAATCCAATCAAGAAATAACATTATATTTCCAATTTAGACAACAAAATCAAACTGATATAATTATTAAAATAATACACATGTAATTGGATTCAATATTTCATGACATAATCTGTACATTTGCCAATCCAGCTGATTGGGCATAGTTTATATAAAACATCAATACAACTCATGGACAGAAGAATATATTTTCTTCTTTTCACAATTCCTCGAAGAGAAATCAAAGTAACAATTACAATTCATTTTACAGCTAATCAAGAAGCATCAGAAAACAGCCATGTCTTCATTCTAATCAAATTCCATCTGCAAAATGAATTGCACGGGTCAGTTCAATGAACTGAGCATATTAAGCACTTATCCTTAAAATAAGGTGCTTCAACTAACTGTCTCAATAAAAGAACCCTACTTTTATGAAACGACAGTTAAACATCAATCATGAAATAACAAGCTGAACTATCAAAATATCATCACAATCAGCCAAGGAACTACTGTCCCGTTTCCACATAATCATTACAAGTATCAATCCACAATATTTGTAAAGTTATGAATACAAGTAGCTTACTGCATATATAACATGCAGTTATCCTTTCCACGCCTTTCATTAATAATAAATGCAAAGGATGAAACTAACTGAAATGTAAATCCATTACTTTCCTTTCAGTTCGTGCATCACATTAGATTCCAAACAATCAAGTACAGACAAGAAAGCAAACAACAATGCATATAGTTGCTCCCATCTAAGCACTATAAAAATTCATTATTCACGAATTACCGATTTCCAACTGAATGAAGGAAGAAAATATCATTTTTCCAAGTCATTCATTCATACCTCTATTTCTTTCCATATGACTGTCCGAACAAGGGAATCCAAACGAGAGACAAATCAAGATAACAGTTCAGAGTGAAACTTACAAAATCCATTCGGAATTCACTTTCCGGCAGCAAGAATGATTTCATTTATAATCAGCTTTAAATGAAAACAGGAAGAATTCATCATCCATATCCATACTTCAATTGAGTCAGACTCATATAAAGATCCGAAACAGGTTAGTACAACATTATGTTCATCCAAGATCAAACAATATAAGGTTGCATACCATATATTTACCATACTTAAAAGAAACCATATTTCTTTCACCGTATGCTAAACAGACAAACAATATTTCAATCATGCAGTCAATTAATCACATGATTTCCTAATCCTATGAGCATATCCCGTTCAAAATAACATTTTATTCATTGTCTGTTACCTACAGCAAATTCAATTATAAAGCACAGTAAGCCCCTAATGCTATCTCCAGAATTCAAAAGCAACAGAGAACATTTCCTGTCCTTGACCTTCACTAAGAAAACAATCATCTTCTTCGAACTCTTCAAGAATTGTTCAGAAGAAAAGAAAACACCCAAATCGTGCTTACTGCCAACAAGCATTCTGCCCGAATCCCCCCTTTTGGTTGAGTCCAAAATAATATGCAAGACTTCGGAATGCAATATTCAGTTATCAATAACTCTTTCAAGTAAACCCGTATAGGGTGTTAAATACGTAAGTCAGATACAGTTAAGACAACCCAAACAACAAGACAGAGTTTCCATGCATCACTTCTTCGCACAGCAATTCATAGTCAAGTTCGCATTCACGAACAGTTCAAAACAGAAGGTCAAACCACATCTACATGGCGCAATGGAATCATCTTTCCATCACAGCAAGAAGAAAATATAATCATTCCTTGCACAGAATACAAAACTAATTTGTAATTGTGTCTACAGCCCGAACAGGAAAACCGAACAGTATCAAGAAAACACAATAAAACCATCTTATCCTCACAGTGAGGGAAACACAATCCATTAATATGTTTAAGAGGAAAAACAGTTAACTTTTCTTATTCCACAAATACCCAAT
The DNA here is from genome assembly GCA_018340775.1 of Taxus wallichiana var. yunnanensis. Taxonomy (NCBI): domain Eukaryota; kingdom Viridiplantae; phylum Streptophyta; class Pinopsida; order Cupressales; family Taxaceae; genus Taxus; species Taxus wallichiana. The sequence continues at coordinate 662,671,377 of CM031241.1, forward strand.
ACGTATCCGTTTATTTCCTATTCAAGAAAGGCACAGCAATGAAAATATTGCAATTACTTCATTCAAATCGAATTCAAATACTCATAGAAAACCCAAATGCCATTTTCTATGTTTTGAGGGTTTCTACGACTCTCGTTTTTACACGTTCGCCCCGAAATTCGCACACGCTCTTCCTCTCACTATTCCGCCCCTTTTACCCTCAAGGAAACAATTTCCAGTTCTTATCGTTACAGCCCCCGAATCGCATTTTTCCTCCATTCAAGCTGCCCAGACAGCGCCGAAAACCCCGTTCAAGTCCATTATCCTCGTTTTCTTCATCTCAAATCCCGAATTGCCATTACTAAACGTGTTTTAGGAAGCGTTTTCCTATCCATTGCAAAAGACCCTTTATTTTAGAAAAAAACACTAAAAACCCCCGGCTATGGTTGTCACCCGTAATTGCACGCAAGTTGGGGGAGTGCGATGCGATCTTGGAGGCGAGGTCGGGGCCAAGGTCCGAGGAAAGCTCGGAGGTACTTGGTAAAAGCCAAAAAGGGTGCGACACCGGGACTTCCCGGGAGGTCACCCATCCCAGTACTACTCTGGCCCAAGCGCGCTTAACTGCGGAGTTCTGATGGGATCCGGTGCACAAACGCTGGTATGATCGCACCCGTTATGAGTTGTTTGTCACGCTGTCCTTATGGGAGATGGGTGTAAGCCACCGCGACCATCCACGTAGCCACGGCAGAAGATTGGGTTCCAAGACGGGGATTTGCGCAAGTCTTCTCTCTATGGTCGTCCGAGCTCCGAGAAAGAGGTTAGGGATGGTGTTTCCTCTACACGGTTCTTTCTTAAACCTACTCTTTGTGTAGAATGAGAGGATTTCCTTCCCTACCAAGATTTTGTTTCCATTCGTAGATGTCAGAACCCGTGTTCCTACCCTTCCATTTGCTTCATAGCAGATTAGTTACTTTGGATGTATGTGCTTTGTAAGTCACCCCTTCGGCATATTTTAACAATCCCACGTGTGCGGGAAGCAATAGTTTCTTTAGTAGGAATCAAGTATATAAGGTGGTGTTGAAGCTCGGTGAAGCATCCACGACTATATTGTGTTGCGCTTGCTCAAAGGAGGTTGCCCCCTCGAAGAGGCCTGCGATTCAATATCATTTCGAGTTCTTTTGTTTTAGCGGTTCGTTGCAAGTTGTTTCCATTTCTAGTTGCATTACTGTGGTTGGTGAAATAGTGTTGCAAGGTCTCCACGTCTGGTATCAAAGCTATTTCCACGGCCAATTTTTTGTTCCTCTCTTCGAGATACTCGCGGTGATCCATTCGCACATCGGACGCTCTCCCTCACCCGGTAGGGATCTTGGTGATCGAAAGTGGTCCAGATCTTGCGTGCATTCTGTCAGCTCGCAGATCTCGGGCTGAAGTTGTGGGCTGTGCCATTTCCAACAACTTTGCATTCCATTCGCATTGTGTTACCGTGCATGTACCGATTTTGGGTAGAAACCAGATGACCATTTTACATGTAAATAACAAGGATTGCAGACATCCAACGGGAGAAGGTAATTAACAAGCACTCCTAAACTTGGCACGGGCATTAGCTAGAGCGAGGCAACCTTGAAAGTTGCAGCGGCCGTCCCCATCTCGTGCGCAGAAGCTTCGAAATCATCCTTCATCGTTTCTTTGGCGACCTTTCCTCCTTGTTCTCGCGCAGATCTTGATGGGTGCTTGACAATGCCCCTGTTCACGGATGCGGCCAGGGTTTCAAAATCGCACGAGCCATAGGAAATTTGGTATTTTAGCCATATCTTTCGTACACTAGTTCCGTTTTCCCTGAAACTTTCCCGGAACACCCGAAATCCCCGTCCCCGCGTTTCCTGCGTTGAGGATCCGAGACCCGGTTCCGCTCCTGTCACTCAGAAATCGCCATTTTCTATGTTTTGAGGGTTTGCTATGACCTCTTCGTTTTTTACCCGTTCGCCCCGAAATTCGCACACGCTCTTCCTCTCACTATTCCGCCCCTTTTACCCTCAAGGAAACAATTTCCAGTTCTTATCGTTACAGCCCCCGAATCGCATTTTTCCTCCATTCAAGCTGCCCAGAAAGCGCCGAAAACCCCGTTCAAGTCCATTATCCTCGTTTTCTTCATCTCAAATCCCGAATTGCCATTACTAAACGTGTTTTAGGAAGCGTTTTCCTATCCATTGCAAAAGACCCTTTATTTTAGAAAAAAACACTAAAAACCCCCGGCTATGGTTGTCACCCGTAATTGCACGCAAGTTGGGGGAGTGCGATGCGATCTTGGAGGCGAGGTCGGCGCCAGATCGGAGGCAAGGTCGAGGAAAGCTCGGAGGTACTTGGTAAAAGCCAAAAAGGGTGCGACACCGGGACTTCCCGGGAGGTCACCCATCCCAGTACTACTCTGGCCCAAGCGCGCTTAACTACGGAGTTCTGATGGGATCCGATGCACAAATCTTTGGTATGATCGCACCGGTTATGAGTTGTTTGTCACGTTGTCCTTATGGGAGATGGGTGTAAGCCACCTCGACCATCCACGTAGCCTACCGGCAGTAAGATTGGGTTTCAAGATGGGATTTGTGCAAGTCTTCTCTCTATGGTCGTGCCAAGCTCGAGAAAGAGGTTAGGGATGGTGTTTCCTCTACACGGTTCTTTCTTAAACCTACTCTTTGTGTAGAATGAGGATTTCCTTCCCCTACCAAGATTTGGTTTCCATTCGTAGGTGTCGGGAACCCATGTTCCTACGCCTTGTTTGCTTCATAGCAGATTAGTTACTTTGGACGCATGTGCTTTGTGAGTCGCCCCTTCGGCATATTTTAACAATCCCACGTGTGCGGGAAGCAGTAGTTTCTTCAGTAGGAATCAGTATATAAGAAGGTGTTGAGGCTCAGTGAAGCATCCACGAATATATTGTGTTGCGCTTGCTCGAAGGAGGTTGCCCCCTCGAAGAGGCCTGCGATTCAATATCATTTCGAGTTCTTTTGTTTTAGCGGCTCGTTGCAAGTTGTTTCCATTTCTAGTTGCATTACTGTGGTTGGTGAAACAGTGTTGCAGGGTCTCCACGTCTGGTACCAAAGCGATTTCCACGGCCAATTTTTTGTTCCTCTCTCTCCAGATACTCGCGGCGATCCAATTCTGCACATCGCACGCTCTCCCTCGCCAGTAGGGATCTTGGTGATCGAGAAAGTGGTCCAAATCTTGTTGCATTCTGTTTCTGCAGGCTGGGCGGAAGAAGTTGTGGGTGTGTCGTTTCCAAAGAACTTTGCATTCCATTCGCATTCTCTTACCATGCTGCACCAATTTTGGGTAGAAACCGGATGACCGTTTTACGGGGAAATAACAAGGATTGCAGACATCCAGCGCCAGGAGAGGGAAAATCACAAGCACTCCTAAACTTGGCACGGGCATTAGCTAGAGCCAGGCAACCTTGAAAGTTGCAGGCGGTTGTCCCCATCTCCGAGCCAAGCTTCGCAGAAATCAGCCTTCATCGTTTGCTCGCGACCTTTCCTCCTTGTTCTCGTGCGGGATCTTCGGTGGGTGCTTCACAATGCCCCCTGTTCACGAATGCGGCGGGGTTTCAAAATCACACGAGCCATAGGAAATTCAGTATTTTAGCCTATATCTTTCCTATAATAGTTCCGTTTTCCCGAAACTTTCTCGGAACACGCAAAATCTCCGTCCCCGTGTTTCATGCTTTGAGGATCCGAGACCTGGTTCCGCTCCTGTCACTCAGAAATCGCCATTTTCTATGTTTTGAGGGTTTGCTATGACCTCTTTGTTTTTTACCCGTTTGCCCCGAAATTCGCACACGCTCTTCCTCTCACTATTCCGCCCCTTTTACCCTCAAGGAAACAATTTCCAGTTCTTATCGTTACAACCCCCGAATCACATTTTTCCTCCATTCAAACTACCTAAAGCGCCAAAAACCCCGTTCAAGTCCATTATCCTTGTTTTCTTCATCTCAAATCCCGAATTGCCATTACTAAACATGTTTTAGAAAGCGTTTTCCTATCCATTGCAAAAGACTTTTTATTTTAGAAAAAAAAACACTAAAACCCCCGTTTATGGTTGACACCCGTAATTGCACGCACGTTGGGGAGTGCGATGCGATCTTGGAGGCGAGGTCGGCGCCAGATCGGAGGCAAGGTACGAGGAAAGCTCGGAGGTACTTCGTAAAAGCCAAAAGGGTGCAACACGGGACTTCCTAGGAGGTCACCCATCCCAAGTGCTACTACTTTGGCCCAAAGCGCGCTTAATCTGCGGAGTTCCGATGGGATCCGGTGCACAACGCGGTGGTATGATCGCACTTTAGTTATGAGTTTTTGTCACGCTTTCCTTATGGGAGATGGGTGTAAGCCACCGCGACCATCCACGTAGCTACGACCCAGAAGATTGGGTTTCAAGATGGGATTTGTGTAAGTCTTCTCTCTGGTCGTGCCGAGCTCGAGAAAGAGGTTAGGGATGGTGTTTCTCTCTACACGGTTCTTTCTTAAACCTACTCTTTGTGCAGATGCAGAGGATTTCCTTCCCCTACCAAGATTTGGTTTCCATTCGTAGATGTCGGAGCCCGTGTTCCTACCCTTCGTTTTCTTCATAGAAGATTAGTTACTTTGGGCGCATGTGCTTTGTGAGTCGCCCCTTCGGCATATTTTAACAATCCCACGTGTAAAGGGAAGTAGTAGTTTCTTTAGTAGGAATTAGTATATAAGGTGGTGTTGAGGCTCAGTGAAGCATCCACGAATATATTGTGTTCGCTTGCTCAAAGGAGGTTGCCCACTCGAAGAGGCTGCGATTCAATATCATTTCGAGTTCTTTTTGTTTTAATGCTCGTTGCAAGTTGTTTCCATTTCTAGTTACATTCTGTGGTTGGTGAAATAGTGTTGCGGGGTCTCCACGTCGGTTCCAAAGCTATTTCCACGGCCAATTTTTTTGTTCCTCTCTCTTCGTATACTCGCGGCGATCAATTCGCAGACATCGCACGCTCTCCCATCGCCCGGTCGGGATCTGGTGATCAAAAAAGTGGTCCAGATCTTGTTGCATTACATTCGCATATCGGGCGGAAGTGTGGGTCAGGCTGCTTCAAAGAACTTTGCATTCCGTTCGCATTCTATTACCGTGCGGTGGATTTCGGGAAGAAACCAGATGACCGTTTTACAGGGAAATAACAAGGATTGCAGACATCCAGCGCCAGGAGAGGGAAAATCACAAGCACTCCTAAACTTGGCACGGGCATTAGCTAGAGCCAGGCAACCTTGAAAGTTGCAGGCGGCTGTCCCCATCTCCGAGCCAGAAGCTTGAGAAATCATCCTTCATCGCTGCTTGTGACCTTTCCTCCTTGTTCGCGTGCATGATCTTCGGTGGGTGCTTGATAATGCCCCTGTTCACGAGATGCGGCGGGGTTTCAAAATCTCACGAGGCAAAGGAAATTCGGTATTTTAGCCATATCCTTCGTGCACTAGTTTCGTTTTCCCTTAAACTTTCCGGAACACCCGAAATCCCTGTCCCCGCGTTTCATGCGTTGAGGATCCGAGACCTGGTTCCGCTCCCTGTCACTTAGAAATCACCATTTTCAATGTGTTGAGGGTTTTTATGACCTCTTCGTTTTTACCCGATCGCCCGAAATTCGCACACGCTCTTCCTCTCACTATTCCGCCCCTTTTACCCTCAAGGAAACAATTTCAGTTCTTATCGTTCATGACCCCGAATCGCATTTTTCCTCCATTCAAGTTTGCCTGAAAGCGCCAAAACCCCGCTCAAGTCCATTATCCTCGTTTTCTTCATCTCAAATCCCGAATTTCCATTTCAACGTGTTTTAGAAAGCGTTTTCCTATCCATTGCAAAAGAATTTTTATTTTAGAAAAAAGCACTAAAAACCCCCGGCTATGGGTGTCACCCGTAATTGCACGCAAGTTGGGGGAGTGCGATGCGATCTTGGAGGCGAGGTCGGCGCCAAGGTCCGAGGAAAGCTCGGAGGTACTTGGTAAAAGCCAAAAAGGGTGCGACACCGGGACTTCCTGGGAGGTCACCCATCCCAGTACTACTGCGAGTTTCCGATGGGCCCAAGCGCACTGGTAATCGCTGCATGAGTTCCGATGGGAGATGGGTGTAAGCCACCGCGACCATCCACGTAGCTACGGCAGAAGATTGGGTTTCAAGATGGGATTTGCATAAGTCTTCTCTCGTGGTTGTGCTTGAGCTCGAGAAAGAGGTTAAGGATGGTGTTTCCTCTACACGGTTCTTTCTTAAACCTACTCTTTGTGCAGTAACAAAGGATTTCCTTCCGTACCAAGATTTGGTTTCGTTCAGATGTCGGGAACCCGTGTTCCTACCCTTTTGTTTGCTTCATAGTAGATTAATTACTTTGGACGCATGTGCTTTGTGAGTCGCCCCTTCGGCATATTTTAACAATCCGTGTGCGGGAAGCGGTAGTTTCTTCGGAGTAGGAATCAGTATATAAGGTGGTGTTGAGGCTCGGTGAAGCATCCACGAATATATTGTGTTGAGCTTGCTTAAAGGAGGTTGCCCCCTCGAAGAGGCTCGCGATTCAATATCATTTCGAGTTCTTTTGTTTTAGCGGCTCGGCTCGTTGCAAGTTGTTTCCATTTCTAGTTGCGGGGTCTCCACATCCGTGCCAAAGTGATTTCCACGGCCAATTTTTGTTCCTCTCTCTTCGGATAATCGCGGCGATCCAATTACACATCGCACGCTTTCCTCGCCCAGTAGGGATCTGTGATCGAAAGTGGTCCAGATCTTGTTGCATTCTTCTCGCAGATCTGGGTGGAAGTTCAGGCTAGGCCGTTTCCAGCAACTTTACATTCCGTTCGCATTCTCGTTACCGTGCCGTAGATTTCGGTTAGAAACCGGATGACCGCTTTACATGGTGGAAATAACAAGGATTGCAGACATCCCTGCCTGGGAGAAGGAAAATCACAAGCACTCCTAAACTTGGCAGGGCATTAGCTAGAGCGAGCAACCTTGAAATTTGCGGCGGGCATTGTCCCCATCTCCGAGCGAAGCTTAAGAAATCATCCTTCATCGTCTGCTCGCGACCTTTCCTCCTTGTTCTGCGTGCAGGATCTTCGGTGGGTGCTTGACAATGCCCCTGTTCACGGATGCGGCCAGGGTTTCAAAATCGCACGTCATAGGAAATTCGGTATTTTAGCCATATCTTTCGTACACTAGTTCCGTTTTCCCTGAAACTTTCCTGCAACACCGAAATCCCGTCCCCGCGTTTCATGCGTTGAGGATCCGAGACCGATTCGCTCGTGTCACTCGAAATCGCCATTTTCTATGTTTTGAGGGTTTGCTATGACCTCTTCGTTTTTTACCCGTTCGCCCCGAAATTCGCACACGCTCTTCCTCTCACTATTCCGCCCCTTTTACCCTCAAGGAAACAATTTCCAGTTCTTATCATACAAATTTCGAATCGCATTTTTCTTCCATTCAAGCTTGCCTAAAGCACCAAAAACCCCGCTCAAGTCCATTATCCTCGTTTTCTTCATCTCAAATCCCGAATTGCCATTATTGAACGTGTTTTAGGAAGCGTTTTCCTATCCATTGCAAAAGACTTTTTATTTTAGAAAAAAACACTAAAACCCCGCTATGGTTGTCACCCGTAATTGCACGCAAGTTGGGGGAGTGCGATGCGATCTTGGAGGCGAGGTCGGGGCCAAGGTCCGAGGAAAGCTCGGAGGTACTTGGTAAAAGCCAAAAAGGGTGCGACACCGGGACTTCCCGGGAGGTCACCCATCCCAATACTACTCTGGCCCAAGCGCGCTTAACTGCGGAGTTCTGATGGGATCCGGTGCACAAACGCTGGTATGATCGCACCCGTTATGAGTTGTTTGTCACGCTGTCCTTATGGGAGATGGGTGTAAGCCACCGCGACCATCCACGTAGCCACGGCAGAAGATTGGGTTCCAAGACGGGGATTTGCGCAAGTCTTCTCTCTGTGGTCATGTCGAGCTCCGAGAAAGAGGTTAGGGATGGTGTTTCCTCTACACGGTTCTTTCTTAAACCTACTCTTTGTGCGAGAAACATGAGGATTTCCTTCCCCTACCAAGATTTGGTTTCCGTTCATAGATGTCGGTAACCCGTGTTCCTACCCTTCTGTTTGCTTCATAGCAGATTAGTTACTTTAGACGCATGTGCTTTGTGAGTCGCCCCTTCGGCATATTTTAACAATCCTACGTGTGCGGGAAGCGGTAGTTTCTTGTGAGGAATCGTATATAAGGTGGTGTTGAATTTGAGTGAAGCATCCACGAATATATTGTGTTCAGCTTGCTGAAAGGAGGTTGCCCCCTCGAAGAGGCCTGCGATTCAATATCGTTTCGAGTTCTTTTGTTTTAGCGGCTCGTTGCAAGTTGTTTCCATTTCTAGTTAGGTCTCACATCTCGGTGCCAAAGTGATTTCCACGGCCAATTTTTTTGTTCCTCTCTCTCGAGATACTCACGGAGATCAATTCTACACATCGCACGCTCTCCCTCGCCAAAGCGGATCTGGTGATAAGAAAGTTGTCAGATCTTGTTGCATTACATTCGCAGATCTAGGGTGGAAGTTGTGGGCTGTGCTGCGTTTCCACCAACTTTGCATTTGCGTTCGCATTTCGTTACATACCCGCCCGGATTTCGGGTAGAAACCAGATGACCATTTTACATGGAAATAACAAGGATTACGAGACATCCAAGCAGCGTGGGAAGGAAAATCACAAGCACTCCTAAACTTGGCACGGGCATTAGCTAGAGCCAGGAAACCTTGAAAGTTGCAGCGGCTGTCCCCATCTCCGAGCCAGAAGGTTAAGAAATCATGCTTCATCGTCTGCTCGCGACCTTTCCTCCTTGTTCTGCGTGCATGATCTTCGGTGGGTGCTTGACAATGCCCTTGTTCACGGATGCGGCCGAGGTTTCAAAATCGCACGAGGCACAGGAAATTCGGTATTTTAGCCATATCTTTAGTGCACTAGTTCCGGTTTTCCTTAAACTTTCCCGGAACACCGAAATCGCCGTCCCGCATTTAATGCGTTGAGGATCCGAGACCGGTTCCGCTACTATCACTCAAAATCGACATTTTCTATGTTTTGAGGGTTTCTATGACCTCTTCGTTTTTACCCGTTTCGCCCCGAAATTCGCACACGCTCTTCCTCTCACTATTCCGCCCCTTTTACCCTCAAGGAAACAATTTCAGTTCTTATCGTTCTGACCCCGAATCTCATTTTTCCTCCATTCAAGCTCGCCTAGAAAGTGCCAAAACCCGCTCAAGTCCATTATCCTCGTTTTCTTCATCTCAAATCCCGAAATGCCATTACTTAAAGTGTTTTAGAAAGCGTTTTCCTATCCATTGCAAAAGACTTTTTAGTTTAGAAAAAAACACTAAAAACCCCGTCTATGGTTGTCACCCGTAATTGCACGCAAGTTGGGGAGTGCGATGCGATCTTGGAGGCGAGGTCGGCGCCGGATCGGAGGCAAGGTCCGAGGAAAGCTCGCAGTGTACTTGGTAAAACCAAAAAGGGTGCGACAGGACTTCCGGGAGGTCACCCATCCGGTAACTACTCGCCCAAGCGCGCTTAATCTGCGGAGTTCGATGGGATCAGTGCAAAACGCTAGTATGATCGCACCCGTTGTGAGTTGTTTGTCACGTTGTCCTTATGGGAGATGGGTGTAAGCCACCGCGACCATCCACGTAGCTACGGCGAGAAGATTGGGTTTCAAGACGGGATTTGTGCAAGTCTTCTCTCTCTATGGTCGTGCCGAGCTCGAGAAAGAGGTTAGGGATGGTGTTTCCTCTACACTCGAGTTCTTTCTTAAACCTACTCTTTGTGCGTAAGCAGAGGATTTCCTTCCCTACCAAGATTTGGTTTCCATTCGTAGATGTCGAACCCGTGTTCCTACCCTTCGCTTTGCTTCATAGCATATTAGTTACTTTGGACGCATGTGCTTTGTGAGTCGCCCCTTCGGCATATTTTAACAATTCCACGTGTGCGGGAAGCAAGTGGTTTCTTGATAGGAATCGTATATAAGGTGGTGTTGAGGCTCAAGTGAAGGCATCCACGAATATATTGTGTTGCGCTTGCTCAAAGGAGGTTGCCCCTCGAAGAGGCTCGCGATTCAATATCATTTCGAGTTCTTTTGTTTTAGCGGCTCGTTGCAAGTTGTTTTTCCATTTCTAGTTGCGGGGTCTCCACGCACGGTGCCAAAGCGATTTCCACGGACCAATTTTTGTTCCTCTCTCTTCAGATACTCGCGTAATCCACTCGGACATCGCACGCTCTCCCTCGCCTAGCCGGGATCTGGTGATCAGAAAGTGGTCCAGATCTTGTTACATTCATTCGTAGATGCAGCGGAAGTTGTGGGTTGTTCCGTTTCCAGCAACTTTGCATTCCGTTTGCATTCTGCTATCGTGCGGCCCGATTTGGGTAGAAACCAGATGACCGTTTTACAGGGAAATAACAAGGATTGCAGACATCCAGCGCCAGGAGAGGGAAAATCGCAAGCACTCCTAAACTTGGCACGGGCATTAGCTAGAGCCAGGCAACCTTGAAAGTTGCAGGCGGTTGTCCCCATCTCCGAGCCAGAAGCTTCGGAAATCATCCTTCATCGTTGGCTCGCGAACTTTCCTCCTTGCTCTGCGTGCAGGATCTTCGGTGGGTGCTTGACAATGCCCCTGTTCACGGATGCGGCCGGGGTTTCAAAATCGCACGAGTCATAGGAAATTCGGTATTTTAGCCATATCTTTCGTACACTAGTTCCGTTTTCCCTGAAACTTTCCCGGAACACCCGAAATCCCCGTCCCCGCATTTCATGCGTCGAGGATCCGAGACTCGGTTACGGTCTGTCACTCAGAAATCGCCATTTTCTATGTTTTGAGGGTTTGCTATGACCTCTTCGTTTTTTACCCGTTCGCCCCGAAATTCGCACACGCTCTTCCTCTCACTATTCCGCCCCTTTTACCCTCAAGGAAACAATTTCCAGTTCTTATCGTTACAGCCCCCGAATCGCATTTTTCCTCCATTCAAGCTGCCCAGAAAGCGCCGAAAACCCCGTTCAAGTCCATTATCCTCGTTTTCTTCATCTCAAATCCCGAATTGCCATTACTAAACGTGTTTTAGGAAGCGTTTTCCTATCCATTGCAAAAACCTTTTTTTTTATAAAAAAACACTAAAAACCCCCGGCTATGGTTGTCACCCGTAATTGCACGCAAGTTGGGGGAGTGCGATGTGATCTTGGAGGCGAGGTCGGTGCCAGATCGGAGGCAAGGTCCGAGGAAAGCTCACATGTACTTGGTAAAAGCCAAAAAGGGTGTGACACCGGGACTTCCCGGGAGGTCACCCATCCCAGTACTACTCTGGCCCAAGCGCGCTTAACTGCGGAGTTCTGATGGGATCCGGTGCACAAACGCTGGTATGATCGCACCCGTTATGAGTTGTTTGTCACGCTGTCCTTATGGGAGATGGGTGTAAGCCACCGCGACCATCCACGTAGCCACGGCAGAAGATTGGGTTCCAAGACGGGATTTGCGCAAGTCTTCTCTCTATGGTCGTGCCGAGCTCCGAGAAAGAGGTTAGGGATGGTGTTTCCTCTACACGGTTCTTTCTTAAACCTACTCTTTGTGCAGAACAAAGGATTTCCTTCCCCTACCAAGATTTGGTTTCCATTCGTAGATGTCAGGAACCCGTGTTCCTACCCTTCTGTTTGCTTCATAGCAAATTAGTTACTTTGGACGCATGTGCTTTGTGAGTCGCCCCTTCGGCATATTTTAACAATCCCACGTGTGCGGGAAGCAGTAGTTTCTTCAGTAGGAATCAGTATATAAGGTGGTGTTGAGGCTCAGTGAAGCATCCACGAATATATTGTGTTGCTCTTGGTCAAAGGAGGTTGCCCCTTGAAGAGGCCTTCGATTCAATATCATTTCGAGTTCTTTTGTTTTAGCGGCTCATTCAGTAAGTTGTTTCCATTTCTAGTTGCATCGTGGTTGGTGAAATAGTGTTGCAGGGTCTCCACGTTTAGTACCAAAGCGATTTCCACGGCCAATTTTTTGTTCCTCTCTCTTCAGATACTCGCGGCGATCCAATCGCACACGCACATCGCACGCTCTCCTCACCACCGGGATCTTGGTGATCGGAAAGTGGTCCAGATCTTGTTGCATTCCGTTCTGCAGATCTGGGCGGAAGTTGTGGGCTGCGCCGTTTCCAGCAACTTTGCATTCCGTTCGCATTCTGTTACCGTGCCAGCCGATTTCGGGTAGAAACCAGATGACCGTTTTACAGGGAAATAACAAGGATTGCAGACATCCAGCGCCAGGAGAGGGAAAATCACAAGCACTCCTAAACTTGGCACGGGCATTAGCTAGAGCCAGGCAACCTTGAAAGTTGCAGGCGGTTGTCCCCATCTCCGAGCCAGAAGCTTCGGAAATCATCCTTCATTGTGCGCTTTCATGACCTTTCCTCCTTGTTTCGTGCGCAGATCTTGGTGGGTGTTTGACAATTCCCCTGTTCACGGATGCAGCCCAGGTTTCAATGTAACATCCCCATTTTAAGATACTAGAACAAGGGAATTTTTTTTTTTAATTTTATAAAACGTTCTCTGTTATGAATTATATAATTCAAACACACGTTCAAGTTTTAATAATTGTTCTCTGCCCAAACAATGCAGTTTGGAACACACAATTTCCTTTTAAAACTAATGTTCCCTGTTCACATATTTGCAATATGGAACACACATTCAGTGCCATTCAATCTTATAACAGATTCTATATGCTGCTGTAAATGACTCGAAGAACTACCGATCTCCCATTTTCATGGCTCGGAGTTTCAACGATCTCTCATTTCATGACTCGGCAACTACCGATCCTTCATGTTCATTCATGCATAGTATAATATATATACAAGGTTCTCTTTACCGTTTCCGGTTATCGAAGTGATCCATTTAAGAAGCCTATCTGAATATCTGTTACTGATATTCATCTGACATCCTGCATCTTAAATTAGGTGATTAAGACAACGCAACCAGCACTTGCGATACTTTGGCCAAATATTTTCACATGCTTTGCATGATCATATTCCTGGATGTGATACACACCAATGGAATACGTCCTTCACCTCACTTCACCTGTTATCTAGAATGGTCTTTCCTGGTTCCTACCAGTCCTTCCAAAATAAGGTCAAATTCTAACTCCAACTAGCAATATGAACGAGTATAGGAAGGCACTCATGGTAACTAAAGATACGCAGACATACGATGTCGTTCCTAAACGACTCCATGTGTCTAGTTATCTTTAGTCCTCCGGAGTCACTCCGTATACGTGATCATACTCCTATCCCCAACCAAGATCTTAATATTCAGCTTATGTAATCTTGATGATTTAATTCGGGAGGGCATTGTAATATGTCAGCTATAACATTGTGTCGTCATGAAGGCCCCGCCTTCATGAAGACACCTTGTTGTAGCTGGCATATGTCAATGTCCTACGGAATCCTCCCATCGAGAGTACACATCCAGCTCAAGTGATTTGGATATGATCTTAATATTTAAGATCAACTTTCAGCAACCATGCTGATCCTTTATCCTCGTTCCTGTTACAGTTGTATGGAGCTAAGAGAGACTAAATCCATCTTCTAGCTTGCTATGCATCTTCTCCTTCGTACCGAAGGGTTGCATTTTCTCTACTTGGTTCTTTTCTTAATCATTGGATTAAGCAGCCCATTACCGACAGACGTAATAAGTTTAACCTATTAAACTTAACCAAGTTTTTCACAACTGTAACCAAATTCAGAATTCCAGCTTATTAGACGTCATTTAAACGAGGTCTAATTCTCAATAAATGTATTCATTTATTCTCCTTAACCTTACATAGTTAAGGTCTATTAGCCCTGGATATATTTATCCCATATCCTTTCTTTCTGAATTTAACATACGAGGCTATTAACGGAGTCCGAATGCGAAGTTCGGTTGCTCCTAAGTTATTTGATATTCCTTAGCTTCCAAGCTAATCCTGAATACCTATCAGTTATGAGATCATGTTCCTCCTAATCCTTTTTAATGTCAATTAAAAATTCATCTTAACCCAAGTATGAACTAATTGCACATTTCAACTTAAAAGTTGCATTTAGGTAAGAATAGAAATCAGTTCCCTTTAAATCCATCCAAGGACAATTGAATAATTCCAAATCAAGAAATAACATTATATTTCCAATTTAATCAACAATATCAAACTGATATAGTCATTAAAATATCACACTTGTATTTGTATTCATCAATCCATTTCATAATCCATACATTTTCCAGTCCAAATGACTGGACTTTGTTTATATTAAACAACGTTACAACTCATAGATAGAAGAATGTACTTTCTTCTTTTCACAATTCCTCGTAGAGGAATAATAACTAACAAATACAATTCATCTTCAGACAATCAAAAGAAGTATCAGAAAACAACCATGTCTTCATTTTACTCAAGTTCCATCTGCAAAATTACTTGCACGGGTCAGTTCATTGAACTGAGCATATTAAGCACTTGTCATTAAAATGAGGTGCTTCAAATTAACTGTCTCAATAAAAGAACCCTGCTTTTATGAAACGTTAATAAGAACATCAATCAAGAATTAAGCATCAAAAAGAATGAACAACATAACAACTGAACCATCTAAATACCATCCCAATCAGTCAAAGGATTTCTGTCCTATTTCCCACATAACCATTACAAGATGCAATTTCCTTCGACAGTTCCAGATTACAACATTTGTAAGAACTAGGAATACAAGTAAAAGCATACTGCTGTTATAATCATAACTGCTATCCCTTCTCTTTCCTTACATTAGTAATAAATGCAAAGGATAAAATCTAACTGAAATGTAAACCAATTACTTTCCTTTCAGTTCATGCATCTCCTTTGATTTCAAGCAATCAAGTACAGATGAGAAAAGCAAACAACAATAAATATAGATGCTTAAACCCAAGCAATACAAAATTCGTTCTTAAACGATTACAGATTTCCAACTGTATGAGAGAAGAAATGATCATTATTCCAAGTTATCCATCCACATTCCTATTCCTTTCCTCATGACTGTACTGAAAATTGAATCCAAACGAGACATCAAATCAAGATAACAGTTCAGAGTGAAACTTACAAAATCCATTCAGAATTCACTTTCCAGCAGCAAAGAATAATTCCATTCATATTCAGCTTTAAATAAAGACAAGGAAGAATTTATTATCCATATCAATACTCCCTTTCAAGCAGGCACATACGAATACCAAAAACAAGTTGGTAAAACATCGTATCCATCATAGAACAAGCATTATAAAGAATGCATACTATGTACCTACTGTACTAAAAGATTTCATACTTCTTTCACTGTATTCTAACCGAACAAACAGTTATACAGTCACTTAATCAATTATCCACATGACTTTCTATATCCATGAACGCATACAGTTCATAATTAACAATTTGCACATTGTTGTTACCTACAGCAAGCCCAATCCGGATGTACAGTGAAGCTCTAGTGCTAGTTCCAGTATTCAAACAGCAAGAGAGAAAAGAAATTCATCCCTGTAACTATTTTAATAAGAAAACATCCATTTTCTTCAAGCATAACAAGAATCACTCAGTCGAATTCATTTTTTTTTTTTGAATGACAGTGCAAAATTAGAGATCCCACGAAACATTTCAACCTTCCATTTGTACAGAAGAAAACAACACTCAGAAAAATAATCTAAATACCACTGTCACTTCTATCAAGCTGAACCTATAAAGTTCAATAAATCCCCACTTAACATTTCTTCAAAATTTAAAACAGCAGAGGAAGAAGAACTCGTTTCCTATTAATTTCAGAAAAGAAACGATGCCAAAACCAACTCGCACAACATGCACAAATTTTATTCAATATACCATATGAAAAGAATGCCCAGTTCGAGTTTCTTCTCGATCAACATTTAAATCCAAAACAACATTCTCCTATGATTTCAATGATGTACAGAACTCAAAATACAATAATCATATATCAATACCTCTATCAAGGCAAACCCGCATAGGGTATTAAATACGTAAGCTTGGTACAGTCAAGACAGACTCAACAACAAGCTAATTCCCATGCATTTCTCCATTTATTTGCACAAAAATACAAAACCAAGTTCTTGTTCACAACTACAGTCCGAACTGGAAGATCAAACCGCATCAATAAGACACAACAAAATCAACTTTCCACCAAGGCAAGAGAAAATACAGTTCATCTATAAGTTCAGAAGGAAAACAGTTACTTTCCTTAACTTTCACGAATACCCAAGTCGTATTCGTTAAATTTTACAAAAGAAAAGCACAACAATAAGAATATTACTATCACTTCCTTCGAACCGAGCTCATAATGCTCAATAAAACCCAATTACCATTTCCTTCCAAATCTAAAACAGCAGAAGAAGAAGGAACTCATTTCCTTTAAAAATTTCAGTAAAGAAACAACTTCAAACACTCGCACAGTTAATACGTTCCATCACTCAAGTTCGTATTAGCAAAAGAACGATTGCTTCAATAATGAAAAACAAACTCATACAACATGTACAGTTTCATAACATACCTAACGAATTCCCCATTACTGTCAAACAAACCAACACAGCATGGCGGTATTTCCAACTCAAATATATATACAAAGACAGTTCAAATCACAACAACAAGAAAATGATTCTACCCAATCATTTCCAACATGACAACAAAATCGACTAAACCCAAATCATCTCAGTCATGACAGCAATCAAATAAACCCAAAACCCCCTTCATCAGAAGAGCAGGGTTGTTTTAATGAGACGTTTAAGCAAAGCAAGAGTTTTAAAGAGAAGGGCTTAACATGCCTGGTATTCTTCCTCGAATGCTCGAAGAAAACCGCGTCTACAGAAGGTATTTCCTTCCACGGCGACAGCGACAAGTTTCCCAACAATCACCTTCTGCTACAGGCTCGAAAATAGCCTTCAATTTCCCAAGAAACAGAGATAGCAACCAATCACAACTGGTTCGACTGAACCAAGAAAAACCAAATGCAGAGCAACTTCCCAAAAATCCGAACAACACAATAAACAACCAAAAAAATTCCTCCATACTCTTTCCAAGGCGGGCTGGTCACGATGACCAAGAAAATTGAATGCATTAAAGGCTCTGCCTTTTTCTATTTCCTCACGCCACCGCCGACTTGGGTTGGCGAACTTCCAAATTCAAATTTTTGCATGCAAACAGAGTTTAGTTCCATAACTAACTAGATACCTCTAGCTTTTCCCTGTTCCCGCCAAACTGGCGCTGTCCACGTAAGGACCTTCATTCAATGCCATTAAATTTCCTTCCATCCTTATCCTTTCCCATGGGTCTGTGCGTCCCCTTCCTTAGGTTAGGATTAGTTTAGGATTAACAATAGTGTTCAAACCTAGGTCACCGCCTAGTTCTTAGGTTAATAGAACTTAGGTCTATTTTCACCATTTAGAATTTAAAAATCCACTTAGGATAGTAGTTTAGGATGTAAGGTAGAACTTAGGAGTAGATTAGGATCTAATTCCCCCTAACACCTAATTAATCAACTTCCAAACAAGTCCTTCCGACTGTCATCAAAATTCAGTGTTGTGCAGGACGTTTCGTCCCACGTTAAACATGCCTGAGCCACCCGCATCCAGGCATTTATCGCCTTACGAGGTCTCATGTTTCAACAGTGCATGGTTCGGGAATCGAACCTTTTCCGTTGGCATCTACGTGCCAGCTATTCATACCTGAAATCAGGTGCTGCACATTTATATCAACCTTCAGTCCGGTTTAAGAGTAAATCGACAAAGCGATTACAAGAAGGCCACAGCATACCTTGGATCAATGGAATTGATTCAAGGTGTGTTGTCAATCAGCAAATAGAGTTCAGCAAGCATACGACAAATTTTTCGTCACATCAGCAAACATACAAGCAATAATAACTGTTGTCCCATGTAAACAAATTACAGTATGCAAGAATCCAGATTAGCAACACATTCCCTTAAGATCAAAAATATATCTTAACATGTTTGCCTTCATTTCAGCAGTTACAACATTATGAAAAATAATCACCAAGATAACTTACAAAAATTAGGGCATTACATTCAAAATCACAAGAACTCCTAAACTTGGCACGGGCATTAGCTAGAGCTAGGCAACCTTGAAAGTTGCAGGCGGTTGTCCCCATCTCCAAACCAGAAGCTTCGGAAATCATCCTTCATCATTTGCTCGTGACCTTTCCTCCTTGATCTACGTGAAAGATCTTCGGTGGGTGCTTGACAATGCCCCTGTTCACGGATGTGGCCAGGGTTTCAAAATTGAAAGTCATAGGAAATTTGGTATTTTAGCCATATCTTTCGTACACTAGTTCCGTTTTCCATGAAACTTTCCCAGAACACCCGAAATCCCCGTCCCCACGTTTCATGTGTTGAGGATTCGAGACCCGGTTACTCTCCTGTCACTTAGAAATCGCCATTTTCTATGTTTTGAGGGTTTGCTATGACCTCTTCATTTTTTACCCATTCGCCCCGAAATTCGCACATGCTCTTCCTCTCACTATTCCGCCCCTTTTAACCTCAAGGAAACAATTTCCAGTTCTTATCGTTACAGCCCCCGAATCACATTTTTCCTCCATTCAAGCTCCTTAAAAAGCACCAAAAACCCCATTCAAGTCCATTATCCTTGTTTTCTTCATCTCAAATCCCGAATTGCCATTACTAAACGTGTTTTAGAAAGCGTTTTCCTATCCATTGCAAAATACTTTTATTTTAGAAAAAAACACTAAAAATCCCCGGCTATGGTTGTCCACCCGTGATTGCACGCAAGTTGGGGGAGTGCGATGCGATCTTGGAGGCGAGGTCGGGGCCAAGGTCCGAGGAAAGCTCGGAGGTACTTGGTAAAAGCCAAAAAGGGTGCGACACCGGGACTTCCCGGGAGGTCACCCATCCCAGTACTACTCTGGCCCAAGCGCGCTTAACTGCGGAGTTCTGATGGGATCCGGTGCACAAACGCTGGTATGATCGCACCCGTTATGAGTTGTTTGTCACGCTGTCCTTATGGGAGATGGGTGTAAGCCACCGCGACCATCCACGTAGCCACGGCAGAAGATTGGGTTCCAAGACGGGGATTTGTGCAAGTCTAAGGTACAAGTTCTCTCTATGGTCGTGTTTGAGCTCCGAGAAAGAGGTTAGGGATGGTGTTTCCTCTACATAGTTCTTTCTTAAACCTACTCTTTGTGCGAGAGTAATGTAAGATTTCCTTCCCCTATCAAGATTTGGTTTCCATTCGTAGATGTTAGGAACCCGTGTTCCTACCCTTCCATTTGCTTCATAGTAGATTAGTTACTTTGGATGCATGTGCTTTGTGAGTCGCCCCTTCGGACATATTTTAACAACCCACGTGTGCGGAAGCGTAGTTTCTTTGAAGGAATCAGTATATAAGAAGATGTTGAGGCTCAGTGAAGCATCCACGAATATATTGTGTTGCGCTTGCTCAAAGGAGGTTGCCCCCTCGAAGAGGCCTGCGATTCAATATCATTTCGAGTTCTTTTGTTTTAGCGGCTCATTGCAAGTTGTTTTCATTTCTAGTTGCATTACTGTGATTGGTGAAATAGTGTTGCGGGGTCTCCACGTCCAGTGCGAAAGTGATTTCCACGGCCAATTTCTTGTTCATCTCTCTTGGATACTCGTGGTGATCCAATTCGCACATCGCATGCTCTCACTTCACCCAACCGAGATCTTGGTGATCGAGAAAGTGGTCCAGATCTTGTTGCATTCTGTTTTGCGTAGATCGGGCGGAAGTTGCAGGATGTGCCATTTCCAAAGCAACTTTGCATTCCGTTCACATTCTATTACCCGTGCGGCCGATTACGGGTTGAAACCAGATGACCGTTTTATAGGGAAATAACAAGGATTACGCAGACATCTAGCGCCGGGAGAAGGAAAATCACAAGCATGACTAAACTTGGCACGGGCATTAGCTAGAGCGAGCAACGTTGAAAGTTAAAGGTGGTTGTCCCCATCTCCGAACCAGAAGCTTCGAAATCATCCTTCATCGTTTTCTTGCGACCTTTCCTCCTTGTTCTGCGTGCAGGATCTTTGGTGGGTGCTTGACAATGCCCCTGTTCACGGATGCGGCCGGGGTTTCAAAATCGCACGAGTCATAGGAAATTCGGTATTTTAGCCATATCTTTCGTACACTAGTTCCGTTTTCCCTGAAACTTTCCCGGAACACCCGAAATCCCCGTCCCCGCGTTTCATGCGTTGAGGATCCGAGACCGGTTCCCTTCCTGTCACTTAGAAATCACCATTTTCTATGTTTTGAGGGTTTCGCTATGACCTCTTCGTTTTTTACCCGTTCACCCCGAAATTCGCACACGCTTTTCCTCTCACTATTCCACCCTTTTACCCTCAAGGAAACAATTTCAGTTCTTATCGTTCACATGGGTCCTAAATCACATTTTTACTCCATTCAAGCTGCCTAGAGAGCGCCAAAACCCCGTTCAAGTCCATTATCCTCGTTTTCTTCATCTCAAATCCCGAATTGCCATTACTAAACGTGTTTTAGGAAGCGTTTTCCTATCCATTGCAAAAGACCCTTTATTTTAGAAAAAAACACTAAAAACCCCCGGCTATGGTTGTCACCCGTAATTGCACGCAAGTTGGGGGAGTGCGATGCGATCTTGGAGGCGAGGTCGGGGCCAAGGTCCGAGGAAAGCTCGGAGGTACTTGGTAAAAGCCAAAAAGGGTGCGACACCGGGACTTCCCGGGAGGTCACCCATCCCAGTACTACTCTGGCCCAAGCGCGTTAATCGTGGAGTTACGATGGGATCCGTGAACAAATGATGGTATGATCGCACCCGCTTATGAGTTGTTTGTCACTTTGCCTTTATGGGAGATGGGTGTAAGCCACCACAACCATCCACGTAGCCATGGCGGCGAAGATTGGGTTTCAAGACTAGATTTGTGCAAGCCTAAGGTACAAGTTCTCTCTATGGTCGTGCCGAGCTCCGAGAAAGAGGTTAAGGATGGTGTTTCCTCTACATAGTTCTTTCTTAAACCTACTCTTTGTGCAGAATAGAAGATTTCCTTCCCCTATAAAGATTTGGTTTCCATTCGTAGATGTTTAGAACCCGTGTTCTTACCCTTATGTTTGCTTTATAGCAGATTAGTTACTTTGGAAGCATGTGCTTTGTGAGTCGCCCCTTCGGCATATTTTAACAACCCCATGTGTGCGGGAAGCATTAGTTTCTTTAGTAGGAATCAGTATATAAGAAGATGTTGAGGCTTAGTGAAGCATCCACGAATATATTGTGTTGCACTTGCTCAAAGGAGGTTGCCCCCTCGAAGAGGCCTATGATTCAATATCATTTCGAGTTCTTTTGTTTTAGCGGCTCGTTGTAAGTTGTTTCCATTTCTAGTTGCATTCGTGGTTGGTGAAATAGTGTTGCAGGTCTCCACGTCTCGTGTACAAAAGTGAATTCCACGGCCAATTTTTTGTTCCTCTCTCTTCAAATACTCGTGGCGATCCATTCTGCACATCGCATGCTCTCGCCTCGACCAACCGGGATCTTGGTGATCAGAAAGTGGTCCAGATCTTGTTGCATTCTATTCTGTAGATTTGGGCAGAAGTTGCGGGCTGTGCCATTTCCACCAACTTTGCATTCCGTTCGCATTCTGTTACCGTGCCAGCCGATTTCGAGTAGAAACCAGATGACCGTTTTACAGGGAAATAACAAGGATTTCAGACATCCAGCATTAGGAGAAGGAAAATCACAAGCACTCCTAAACTTGGCACGGGCATTAGCTAGAGCCAGGCAACCTTGAAAGTTGCAGGCGGTTGTCCCCATCTCCAAACCAGAAGCTTCAGAAATCATCCTTCATCGTTTGCTCGCGACCTTTCCTCCTTGTTCTGCGTGTAGGATCTTCGGTGGGTGCTTGACAATGCCCCTGTTCACGGATGCGGCCAGGGTTTCAAAATCGCACGAGTCATAGGAAATTCGGTATTTTAGCCATATCTTTCGTACACTAGTTCCGTTTTCCCTGAAACTTTCCCGGAACACCCGAAATCCCCGTCCCCGCGTTTCGTGCGTTGAGGATCCGAGACCCGGTTCCGCTCCTGTCACTCAGAAATCGCCATTTTCTATGTTTTGAGGGTTTGCTATGACCTCTTCGTTTTTTACCCGTTCGCCCCGAAATTCGCACACGCTCTTCCTCTCACTATTCCGCCCCTTTTACCCTCAAGGAAACAATTTCAGCTTCTTATCACATCTGACCCGAATCGCATTTTTCCTCCATTCAAGCTACCTAGAAAGCGCCGAAAACCCCGTTCAAGTCCATTATCCTCGTTTTCTTCATCTCAAATCTGAATTGCCATTACTAAACATGTTTTAGAAAGAATTTTCCTATCCATTGCAAAAGACTTTTTATTTTAGAAAAAAAAGTAAAAACCCCGGTTATGGTTGTCACCCGTGATTGACGCAAGTTGGGGAGTGTGATGCGATCTTGAGGCGAGGTCGGCGCCAGATCGGAGGCAAGGTCCGAGGAAAGCTCGGAGGTACTTGGTAAAAGCCAAAAAGGGTGCGACACCGGGACTTCTCAGGAGGTCACCCATCCCAGTACTACTCTGGCCCAAGCGCGCTTAACTGCGGAGTTCTGATGGGATCCGGTGCACAAACGCTGGTATGATCGCACCCGTTATGAGTTGTTTGTCACGCTGTCCTTATGGGAGATGGGTGTAAGCCACCGCGACCATCCACGTAGCCACGACAAGAAGATTGGGTATCAAGCGGGATTTGTGCAAGCCTAAGGTACAAGTTCTCTCTATGGTCATGCCGAGCTCCGAGAAAGAGGTTAGGGATGGTGTTTCCTCTACATAGTTCTTTGTTAAACCTACTCTTCATGCGAATAGAAGATTTCCTTCCCCTATCAAGATTTGGTTTCCATTCGTAGATGTTAGGAACCCGTGTTCCTACCCTTCTGTTTGCTTCATAGCAGATTAGTTACTTTGGACGCATGTGCTTTGTGAGTCGCCCCTTCGGCATATTTTAACAACCCACATGTGCGGGAACTAGTAGTTTCTTGGTAGGAATAAGTATATAAGAAGATGTTGAGGCTCAATGAAGCATCCACGAATATATTGTGTGTGCTTGCTCGAAGGAGGTTGCCCCCTCGAAGAGGCCTGCGATTCAATATCATTTCGAGTTCTTTTGTTTTAGCGGCTCGTTGCAAGTTGTTTCCATTTCTAGTTGCATTACTGTGGTTGGTGAAACAGTGTTGCAGGGTCTCCACGTCTGGTACCAAAGCGATTTCCACGGCCAATTTTTTGTTCCTCTCTCTTCCAATACTCTCGCGACGATCCATTCCCCGCACATCGCATGCTCTCACCTCACCCAACCGGGATCTTGGTGATCAGAAAGTGGTCCAGATCTTGTTGCATTATTCTGCGCAGATCTGGGCGCGAAGTTGCAGTCTGTGCCATTTCCAGCAACTTTGCATTCCATTCGCATTCTGTTACCGTGCCAGCCGATTCCGGTAGAAACCAGATGACCGTTTTATAGGGAAATAACAAGGATTGCAGACATCCAGCGCCAGGAGAAAGAAAATCACAAGCAATCCTAAACTTGGCATGGCATTGGCTAGAGAGCTGTGCAACCTTGAAAGTTGTAGGCGGTTGTCCCCATCTCCGAACCGAAGCTTCGAAATCATCCTTCATCGTTTGCTCGTGACCTTTCTCCTTGTTCTCGTGCGAGATCTTGGTGGGTGCTTGACAATGCCACTGTTCACGGATGCGGCAGTGGTTTCAAAATCGCACGAGTCATAGGAAATTCGGTATTCTAGCCATATCTTTTGTACACTAGTTCCGTTTTCTGAAACTTTCCGGAACACCGAAATCCTCGTCCCTACGTTTCATGCATTGAGGATCCGAGACCCGGTTCCGCTCTGTCACTCAAAAATCACCATTTTCTATGTTTTGAGGGTTTGCTATGACCCGTTCACCCGAAATTCGCTCACGCTCTTCCTCTCACTATTCCGCCCCTTTTACCCTCAAGGAAATAATTTCAGTTCTTATCGTTATAGCTCCCGAATCATATTTTTCCACCATTCAAGCTACCTAGAAAGTGCCAAAACCCCATTCAAGTCCATTATCCTCGTTTTCTTCATCTCAAATCCCGAATTACCATTACTAAACGTATTTTAGAAACCATTTTCCTATCCATTGCAAAAGATTTTTATTTTAGAAAAAAACACTAAAAACCCCATTTATTGTTGTCACCCGTGATTGCACGCAAGTTGGGGGAGTGCGGTGCGATCTTGCAGCGAGGTCGGCGCGAGATCGGAGGCAAGGTCCGAGGAAAGCTTAGAGGTACTTGGTAAAATCCAAAAAGGGTGCGACACCGAGACATCCAGGAGGTCACCCATCCCAAGTACTACTCTACTGGCCAAGCGCTTAAGCTGCGGAGTTTGATGGGATCCGGTGCACAAACGTTGGTATGATCGCACTATTACGAGTTGTTTGTCACGTTGTCCTTATGGGAGATGGGTGTAAGCCAACGCGACCATCCACGTGGCCACGAAAGAAGATTGGGTTTCAAGACGGGATTTGTGCAAGTCAAGGTATAAGTTCTCTCTATGGTCGTGACAGCTCTCGAGAAAAAGGTTAGGGATGGTGTTTCCTCTACACGGTTCTTTCTTAAACCTTCTCTTTGTGTAGCAAACAGAAGATTTCCTTCCCCCGCCAAGATTTGGTTTCACTCGTAGATGTTAGGAACCCGTGTTCCTACCCTTCTGTTTGCTTCATAATAGATTAGTTACTTTGGACGATGCGTGTGCTTCGTGAGTCGCCCCTTCGGCATATTTTAACAATCCCACGCGTGTGGGAAGCAAAGTACTTTCTTCAAGTAGGAATTAGTATATAACAAGGTGTTGAGGCTAGTTCAGTGAAGCATCCACGAATATATTGTGTTGCGCTTGCTCAAAGGAGGTTGCCCCCTCGAAGAGGCCTCACGTGATTCAATATCATTTCGAGTTCATTTTTTGTTTTGCGGCTCGTTGTATGAGTTGTTTCCATTTCTAGTTGCATTCGTGGTTGGTGAAATAGTGTTGCAGGTCTCCACGTCCGGTACCAAAGCGATTTCCACGGCCAATTTGTTGTTCCTCTCTCTAGATATACTCGGCGATCCTATTCGGACATCGCATGCTCTTAGAAAGCCTATTTGGGATCTTGGTGATCGAAAGTCATCCAGATCTTGTTGCATCTAATTCTGCAGATTCGAGGCGTGAAGTTGGCGTTGCGTGGCTGTGCCGCTTCCAGCAACTTTGCATTCCGTTCGCATTGCTATTACCGTGCCGGCCCGATTACGGTAGAAACCGGATGACCGCTTTATAGGGAAATAACAAGGATTGCACACATCCGGGCGCCAAGAGAAGGAAAATCACAAGCACTCCTAAACTTGGCACTGGCGTTGGCTAGAGCAGAGCTGCAACCTTGAAAGTTGCGGGCGGTTGTCCCCATCTCCAAGCCAGGAAGCTTCGGAAATCATCCTTCATCGTTTGCTCATGACCTTTCCTCCTTGTTCTTCGTGTAGGATCTTCGATGGGTGCTTCATAATGCCCATGTTCACGGATGCGCCACGGTTTCAAAATCGCACGAGTCATAGGAAATTCGGTATTCTAGCCATATCTTTCGTACACTAGTTCCGTTTCCCTGAAACTTTCTCGGAACACGAAATCTCCGTCCCCGTGTTTCATGTGTTGAGGATCCGAGACCCAGTTCCGCTCCTGTCACTCGAAATCGCCATTTTCTATGTTTTGAGGGTTTGCTATGACCCGTTACGCCTCGCAGAAAAATTCGCACACGCTCTCTTCCTCTCACTATTCCGCCCCCTTTTACCCTCAAGGAAACAATTTCCAGAGTTCTTATTGTTACACCCCGAATAGCATTTTCCTCCATTCAAGATGCCTAAAGCGCCAAAACCCCGTTCAAGTCCATTATCCTCATTTTCTTCATCTCAAATCCCGAATCGCCATTACTAAACGTGTTTTAGAAAGCGTTTTCCTATCCATTGCAAAAGACTTTTTATTTTAGAAAAAAACACTAAAAACCCCCGCTATGGTTGTCACCCGTGATTGCACGCAAGTTCTTTTGTTTTGCGATCTTGGAGGCAAGGTCGGCGCCGGATCGGAGGCAAGGTCCGAGGAAAGCTTGGAGGTACTTGGTAAAAGCCAAAAATGGTGCGACACCGGGACTCCCGGCCAAGGTCACCCATCTTGAGACTACTCGCTGGCCCAAGCGCGCTTTAATGCATGAGTTCTAATGGGATTTGGTGCACAAACGCTGGTATGATCGCACCCATTACGCGTTGTTTGTCACGCTGTCCCTTATGGGAGATGGGTGTAAGCCACCGCGACCATCCCATGGCCGGGACGAAGATTGGGTTTCAAGACGGGATTTGTGCAAGTCCAAGGTTCAAACTAGATGACCGTTTTACGAGGAAATAACAAGGATTGCACACATCCAGCGCAAGGAGAAGGAAAATCACAAGCACTCCTAAACTTGGCACGGGCATTTTCTAGAGCCGAGCAACCTTGAAAGTTGCAGGCGGTTGTCCCCATCTCCAAGCCAGAAGCTTCAGAAATCATCCTTCATCGTTTTCTCGCGACCTTTCCTCCTTGTTCTGCGTGAAGGATCTTCGGTGGGTGCTTGATAATGCCCCTGTTCACGGATGCGGCTGTGGTTTCAAAATCACGTCATAGGAAATTTGGTATTCTAGCCATATCTTTGGTACACTAGTTCCATTTTCCTGAAACTTTCTGGAACACCGAAATCATTGTCCCCCCGCATTTCATGCGTTGAGGATCCGAGACCTGTTCCGCCTCCCGTCACTCGAAATCGGCATTTTCTATGTTTTGGGGTTTGCTTATGACCTCTTCGCTTTTTACCGTCGCCCCGAAATTTGCACATGCTCTCTTCCTCTCACTATTCCGCCCCTTTTACCCTGAAGGAAACAATTTCGGTTCTTATTATTCTGACCCCGAATCACATTTTTCCTCCATTCAATTTGCTAGAAAGCGCCAAAACCCTTTTCAAGTCCATTATCCTCGTTTTCTTCATCTCAAATCCCAAATTGCCATTACTAAACGTGTTTTAGAAAGCGTTTTCCTATCCATTGCAAAAGACTTTTTATTTTAGAAAAAAAACACTAAAAACCCCCGGCTATGGTTGTCACCCGTGATTGCACGCAAGTTGGGGGAGCGCGGTGCGATCTTGGAGGCGAGGTCGGCGCCAGATCGGAGGCAAGGTCCGAGGAAAGCTCGGAGGTACTTGGTAAAAGCCAAAAATGGTGCGACAGTGGGACTTCCCGGGAGGTCACCCATCCAAGTACTACTACTGCCCAAGCACGCTTAAGCTCGCAGAATTCGATGGGATCAGGTACATAAACGCTATTATGATCGCACCCGTTATGAGTTGTTTGTCACGCCTGTCCTTATGGTAGATGGGTGTAAGCCACCGCGACTATCCACGTGGCCACGGCGTAAGATTGTGTTTCAAGATGGGATTTGTGCAAGTCCAAGGTACAAGTTCTCTCTATGGTCGTGCTTGAGCTCCGAGAAAGAGGTTAGGGATGGTGTTTCCTCTACACGGTTCTTTCTTAAACCTACTCTTTGTGCAGAACATAAGATTTCCTTCCCTTGCCAAGATTTGGTTTCCACTCGTAGATGTTAGGAACCCATGTTCCTACCCTTCTGTTTGCTTTATAGCAGATTAGTTACTTTGGACGCATGTGCTTCGTGAGTCGCCCCTTCGGCATATTTTAACAATCCCACGTGTGCGGGAAGTAGTAGTTTCTTCGGTAGGAATCGTATATATGAAGGTGTTGAGGTTCGGTGAAGCATCCACGAATATATTGTGTTGCGCTTGCTCAAAGGAGGTTCCCTAAGAGGCTCGTGATTCAATATCATTTCGAGTTCTTTTGTTTTAGCATCTAGTTGCGCAAGTTGTTTCCATTTCTAGTTGCATTCTTGTGGTTGGTGAAATAGTGTTGTAGGGTCTCCACGTTTGGTACAAAGCGATTTCCACGGCAAATTTTTGTTCCTCCTCTTCGATACTCGCGGCGATCAATTCTTCACATCGCATGCTCTCGCCTCGCCCAATCGGGATCTTGGTGATCAGAAAATGGTCCAGAGATCTTGTTGCATTATATTCTGCGAGATATGGGGAAGTTGCGGGATGTGCGTTTCAAAGAACTTTGCATTCCGTTCGCATTCTGTTACCGTGCAAGCCGATTTCGGGTAGAAACCAGATGACCGTTTTACAGGGAAATAACAAGGATTGCAGACATCCAGCGCCAGAGAAGGAAAATCACAAGCACTCCTAAACTTGGCACGGGCATTAGCTAGAGCCAGGCAACCTTGAAAGTTGCAGGCGGTTGTCCCCATCTCCGAGCCAGAAGCTTCGGAAATCATCCTTCATCGTTTGCTCGCGACCTTTCCTCCTTGCTCTGCGTGCAGGATCTTCGGTGGGTGCTTGACAATGCCCCTGTTCACGGATGCGGCCAGGGTTTCAAAATCGCACGAGTCATAGGAAATTCGGTATTTTAGCCATATCTTTCGTACACTAGTTCCGTTTTCCCTGAAACTTTCGGAACACCGAAATCCACGTCCCGCGTTTCATGCGTTGAGGATCGAGACCCGGTTCCGCTCTATCTGTCTCACTCGAAATCACCATTTTCTATGTTTTGAGGGTTTGCTATGACCTCTTCGTTTTTTACCCGTTCGCCCCGAAATTCGCACACGCTCTTCCTCTCACTATTCCACCCCTTTTACCCTTAAGGAAACAATTTCCAGTTCTTATCGCATTCTGACCCCGAATCGCATTTTTCCTCCATTCAATTTGCTTAAAGCGCCAAAACCCCGTTCAAGTCCATTATCCTCGTTTTCTTCATCTCAAATCCCGAATTGCCATTACTAAACGTGTTTTAGAAAGTGTTTTCCTATCCATTGCAAAAGACTCTTTATTTTAGAAAAAAACACTAAAAACCCCTTTATGGTTGCCACCCGTGATTGCACCAAGTTGGGGAGTGCGGTGCATCTTGAGGCGAGGTCGGCGCGAGATCGAGGCAAGGTCCGAGGAAAGCTCGGAGGTACTTGGTAAAAGCCAAAAAGGGTGCGACACCAGGACTTCCCGGGAGGTCACCCATCCCAGTACTACTCTGGCCCAAGCGCGCTTAACTGCGGAGTTCTGATGGGATACTTTGCATAAAAGCTGGTATGATCGCACCCCTTACGAGTTGTTTGTCACGTTGTCCTTATGGGAGATGGGTGTAAGCCACATCGACCATCCACGTGGCCATGGCAGATGATTGGGTTTCAAGCGGGATTTGTGCAAGTCCAGGTACAAGTTCTCTCTATGGTCGGTAGCCGAGCTCGAGAAAGAGGTTAGGGATGGTGTTTCCTCTCACGGTTCTTTCTTAAACCTACTCTTTGTGAAGAGCAGAAGATTTCCTTCCCTGCCAAGATTTGGTTTCCACTCGTAGATGTTAGTAACTCGTGTTCCTACCCTTCGTTTGCTTCATGTGATTAGTTACTTTGGACGCATGTGCTTTGTGAGTCGCCTCTTCGGCATATTTTAACAATCCCACGTGTGTAGAAGCGAGTAGTTTCTTAGTAGGAATCGGTATATAAGAAGGTGTTGAGGCTCGGTGAAGCATCCACGTATATATTGTGTTGCGCTTGCTAAAAGGAGGTTGCCCCCTCGAAGAGGCCTGCGATTCAATATCATTTGAGTTCTTTTGTTTTAGCATCTCGTTGCAAGTTGTTTCCATTTCTAGTTGCATTCTCGTGGTTGGTGAAATAGTGTTGCGGGGTCTCCACGTCCTGGGTACGAAAGGGATTTCCACGGCCAATTTTTTTTTCCTCTCTCTTGAGATACTCGTGGCGATCTAATTCGCACATCACATGCTCTCGCCCGCCCAACCGGGATCTTGGTGATCAGAAAGTGGTCAGATCTTGTTGCATTCTTTTTGAGATCTGGTCGGAAGTTGCAGGTCATGCCGTTTCAAAGCAACTTTGCATTCCGTTCGCATTCTGTTACCGTGCCAGCCGATTTCGGGTAGAAACCAGATGACCGTTTTACAGGGAAATAACAAGGATTGCAGACATCCAGCGCCAGGAGAGGGAAAATCACAAGCACTCCTAAACTTGGCACGGGCATTAGCTAGAGCCAGGCAACCTTGAAAGTTGCAGGCGGTTGTCCCCATCTCCGAGCCGGAAGCTTCGGAAATCATCCTTCATCGTTTGCTCGCGACCTTTCCTCCTTGCTCTGCGTGCAGGATCTTCGGTGGGTGCTTGACAATGCCCCTGTTCACGGATGCGGCCAGGGTTTCAAAATCGCACGAGTCATAGGAAATTCGGTATTTTAGCCATATCTTTCGTACACTAGTTCCGTTTTCCCTGAAACTTTCCCGGAACACCCGAAATCCCCGTCCCCGCGTTTCCTGCGTTGAGGATCCGAGACCCGGTTCCGCTCCTGTCACTCAGAAATCGCCATTTTCTATGTTTTGAGGGTTTGCTATGACCTCTTCGTTTTTTACCCGTTCGCCCCGAAATTCGCACACGCTCTTCCTCTCACTATTCCGCCCCTTTTACCCTCAAGGAAACAATTTCCAGTTCTTATCGTTCTGACACCGAATCATATTTTTCCTCCATTCAATTTGCCTAGAAAGCGCCAAAACCCGTTCAAGTCCATTATCCTCATTTTCTTAATCTTAAATCCCGAATTGCCATAACTAAACGTGTTTTAGAAAGTGTTTTCCTATCCATTGCAAAATACTTTTTATTTTAGAAAAAAACACTAAAAACCCCTAATTTACTATGGTTGTCACCGTGATTGCACACAAGTTGGGGAGCGCGGTGCGATCTTGGAGGCGAGGCGAGGTCCGAGGAAAGCTCGGAGGTACTTGGTAAAAGCCAAAAATGGTGCGACATCTGGGACTTCCGGGAGGTCACCCATCGCAGTACTACTCGCCCAAGCGCGCTTATCTCGCGGAGTTCGATGGGATCCGTTGCATAAACGTTGGTATGATCGCACCGTTACGAGTTGTTTGTCATGCTATGCTTATGGGAGATGGGTGTAAGCCACCGCGACCATCCACGTGGCCACGGCGAGAAGATTCGGTTTCAAGACGGGATTTGTGCAAGTCCAAGGTAGAAGTTCTCTATGGTCGTGCCGAGCTCGAGAAAGAGGTTAGGGATGGTGTTTCCTCTACACGGTTTTTCTTAAACCTACTCTTTGTGCAGAAGCAGAAGATTTCCTTCCCCTGCCAAGATTTGGTTTCCACTCGTAGATTTTAGGAACCCGTGTTCCTACCCCTTCTGCTTGCTTCAATAGATTAGTTACTTTGACGCATGTGCTTCGTGAGTGCCCCTTCGGCATATTTTAACAATCCCACGTGTGGGGAAGCGATAGTTTCTTCAAGAGGAATCAAGTATATAAGAAGGTGTTGAGGCTCGGTGAAGCATCCATGAATATATTTTGTTGCGCTTGCTCAAAGGAGGTTGCCCCTCGAAGAGGCCTGCGATTCAATATCATTTCGAGTTCTTTTGTTTTAGCATCTCATTGCAAGTTGTTTCCATTTCTAGTTGCATTCACGTGGTTGGTGAAATAGTGTTGCGGGGTCTCCACGTCCCGGTAGGAAAGTGATTTCCACGGCCAATTTTTGTTCTCTCTCTTCAGATACTCGCGGCGATCCAATTCTACACATCGCATGCTCGCTCGCCTAACCAGGATCTTGGTGATCGAGAAAGTGGTCCAGATCTTGTTGCATTCTCGTTCGCAGATCCGGGCGAAGTTGCGGGCTATGCCATTTCTAGCAACTTTGTATTCCGCTCGCATTTATTATTGCGTACACCCGATTTCGGTAGAAACCGGATGACCGTTTACTGTGGGAATAACAAGGATTGCACACATCCAACGCCAAGAAGGAAAATCACAAGCACTCCTAAACTTGGCACGGGCATTAGCTAGAGCCAGGCAACCTTGAAAGTTGCAGGCGGTTGTCTCCATCTCCAAACCAGAAGCTTCAGAAATCATCCTTCATCGTTTGCTCACGACCTTTCCTCCTTGTACTGCTTGCGGGATCTTGATGGGTGCTTGACAATGCCCCTGTTCACGGATGTGGCAGTGGTTTCAAAATGGCACGTCATAGGAAATTCGGTATTCTATCCATATCTTTTGTACACTAGTTCCGTTTTCCCGAAACTTTCCCGGAACACCCGAAATCCGTCCCCCGTTTCATGCATTGAGGATCCGAGACCCGGTTCCTCTGTCGTCACTCGAAATCGCCATTTTCTATGTTTTGAGGGTTTACTTATGACCTCTTCGTTTTTACCCGTTTCGCCCGAAATTCGCACACGCTCTTCCTCTCACTATTCCGCCCCTTTTACCCTCAAGGAAACAATTTCCGGTTGTTATCGTTACAGCCCCCGAATCACATTTTTCCTCCATTCAAGCTTCCTGAAAGCGCCGAAAACCCCGTTCAAGTCCATTATCCTCGTTTTCTTCATCTCAAATCCCAAATTGCCATTACTAAACGTGTTTTAGAAAGCGTTTTCCTATCCATTGCAAAAGACTTTTTATTTTAGAAAAAAACACTAAAAACCCCCGGCTATGGTTGTCACCCGTGATTCGCACGCAAGTTGGGAGTGCGGTGCGATCTTGGAGGCGAGGTCGGCGCCCGATCGGAGGCGAGGTCCGAGGAAAGCTCGGAGGTACTTGGTAAAAGCCAAAAATGGTGCGACACCGGGACTTCCCAAGAGGTCACCCATCCCAGTACTACTCTGGCCCAAGTGCGCTTAACTGCGGAATTTTGATGGGATCCGTTGCATAAACGTTGGTATGATCGCACCCGTTACGAGTTGTTTGTCACGCTATCCTTATGGGAGATGGGTGTAAGCCACCGCGACCATCCACGTGGCCACGACAGAAGATTGGGTTTCAAGACGGGATTTGTGCAAGTCCAAGGTACAAGTTTTCTCTATGGTCGTGCCGAGCTCCGAGAAAGAGGTTAGGGATGGTGTTTCCTCTACATGGTTCTTTCTTAAACCTACTCTTTGTGCGTAACAAAATATTTCCTTCCCCTGCCAAGATTTGGTTTCCACTCGTAGATGTTAGGAACCCATGTTCCTACCCTTTCATTTGCTTCATAGCAGATTAGTTACTTTGGACGCATGTGCTTGCGTGTGAGTCTCCCCTTCGGCATATTTTAAAATCCCACGTGTGGTGGAAGCAGTAGTTTCTTCAGTGAGGAATCGAGTATATAAGAAGGTGTTGAGGCTCAGTGAAGCATCCACGAATATATTGTTTTGCACTTGCTCAAAGGAGGTTGCCCCCTCGAAGAGGCCTGCGATTCAATATCATTTCGAGTTCTTTTGTTTTAGCATCTCGTTGCAAGTTGTTTCCATTTCTAGTTGCATTACTGTGGTTGGTGAAATAGTGTTGCATGGTCTCCACGTCTGGTACCAAAGCGATTTCCACGGCCAATTTTTTGTTCCTCTCTCTCGCGGCGATCCAATTCTGCACATCGCATGCTCTCGCTCGCCAACCTGGGATTTTGGTGATCGGAAAGTGGTCTAGATGTTGTTGCATTCCATTCGTAGATGCGGGAGAAGTTGCGGGCTATGCCATTTCAAAGCAACTTTGCATTCCGCTCACTTTCTGTTACCGTGCCGGCCCGATTTCGGGTAGAAACGAAGATGCCCATTTTACGGGAAATAACAAGGATTGCACACATCCAGGGGCCAGGGAGAAGGAAAATCGCAAGCACTCCTAAACGTGGCATGGGCATTGGCTAGAGCAGTGTAACCTTGAAAGTTGCGGGCGGTTGTCCCCATCTCCGAACCGAAGCTTTAGAAATCATCCTTCATCGTTTGCTCGCGACCTTTCCTCCTTGTTCGCGTGCGAGGATCTTCGGTGGGTGCTTGACAATGCCCTGTTCACGGATGCGGCTGGGTTTCAAAATCGCACATCATAGGAAATTCGGTATTCTAGCCATATCTTTCATACACTAGTTCCGTTTTCCTGAAACTTTTCGGAACACCCGAAATCCCCGTCCTCTCGTTTCATGCGTTGAGGATCCGAGACCGGTTCCGCTCTGTCACTCGAAATCGCCATTTTCTATGTTTTGAGCGTTCTGCTATGACCTCTTCGTTTTTACGCGTTTGCCCGAAATTCTGCACACGCTCTTCCTCTCACTATTCCGCCCCTTTTACCCTCAAGGAAACAATTTCTAGTTCTTATTATTCTGACCCCAGAATAGCATTTTTCCTCCATTCAAGTTGCTGAAAAGCGCCAAAAACCCCGTCAAGTCCATTATCCTCATTTTCTTCATCTCAAATCCCGAATTGCCATTACTAAACGTGTTTTAGAAAGCGTTTTCCTATCCATTGCAAAAGACTTTTTATTTTAGAAAAAAACACTAAAACCCCCGGCTATGGTTGTCACCCGTGATTGCGCGCAAGTTGGGGAGTGCGGTGCGATCTTGGAGGCAAGGTCGGCGCAGATCGGAGGCAAGGTCCGAGGAAAGCTCGGAGGTACTTTGTAAAAGCCAAAATGGTGCGACACCGGGACATCCTAGGGGGAGGTCACCCATCCCGGACTACTCGCCCAAGTGCGCTTAACCCGAGTTTCGATGGGATCCAGTGCACAAACGCTGGTATGATCACACCCGTTATGAGTTGTTTGTCACGCTGTCCTTATGGGAGATGGGTGTAAGCCACCACGACCATCCACGTGGCCACTAATGACAGGAAGATTGGGTTTCAAGACGGGATTTGTGCAAGTCCAAGGTACAAGTTCTCTCTATGGTCGTGCCGAGCTCGAGAAAGAGGTTAGGGATGGTGTTTCCTCTACACGGTTCTTTTCTTAAACCTACTCTTTGTGCGAGTACATGAAGATTTCCTTCCCTCGCCAAGATTTGGTTTAAACTCGTAGATGTTAAGAACCCGTGTTCCTACCCTACGTTTGCTTTTAGCAGCATTAGTTACTTTGGACGCATGTGCTTGTGCCGTGAGTCGCCCCTTGGGCATATTTTAACAATCCCACGTGTGCGGGAAGCGTAGTTTCTTCAAGTAGGAATCAAGTATATAAGAAGGTGTTGAGGCTTAGTGAAGCATCCACGAATATATTGTGTTGCGCTTGTTCAAAGAAGGTTGCCCCTCGAAGAGGCCTACGATTCAATATCATTTCGAGTTCTTTTGTTTTAGCATCTTGTTGCAAGTTGTTTCC
Organism: Taxus wallichiana var. yunnanensis; assembly: GCA_018340775.1. NCBI lineage: Eukaryota > Viridiplantae > Streptophyta > Pinopsida > Cupressales > Taxaceae > Taxus > Taxus wallichiana. Next base: position 662,706,648 of record CM031241.1, read on the forward strand.
ATTTCTAGTTGCATTACTCGTGGTTGGTGAAATAGTGTTTGCAGGTCTCCACGTCTCGGGTACCGGAAGCGATTTCCATGGCCAATTTTTTGTTCCTCTCTCTACGGATACTCGTGGTGATCCAATTCTTCACATCGCATGCTCTCGCCTCGCCAACCGGGATCTTGGTGATCGAAAGTGGTCGAGATCTTGTTGCATTCTATTCTCGCAAATCAGGCGTGAAGTTGGCATGTGCCATTTCCAAAGCAACTTTGCATTCCGTTCGCATTCTGTTACCGTGCCAGCCGATTTCGGGTAGAAACCAGATGACCGTTTTACAAGGAAATAACAAGGATTGCAGACATCCGGCCGAGAAGGAAAATCACAAGCACTCCTAAATTTGGCACGGGCATTGGCTAGAGCCAGGCAACCTTGAAAGTTGTAGGGGGTTGTCCCCATCTCTGAACCAGAAGCTTCGGAAATCATCCTTCATCGTTTGCTCGCGACCTTTCCTCCTTGTTACGCGTGCGAGATCTTGTGGGTGCTTGACAATGCCCCCGTTCACGGACGCGCGGCAGTGGTTTCAAAATCGCACGTCATAGGAAATTCGGTATTCTAGCCATATCTTTCGTACACTAGTTCCGTTTTCCTTGAAACTTTCCCGGAACACCCGAAATCCCCGTCCCCGCGTTTCATGCGTTGAGGATCCGAGACCGGTTCCGCTCCTGTCACTCAGAAATCGCCATTTTCTATGTTTTGAGGGTTTGCTATGACCTCTTCATTTTTTACCCGTTCGCCACGAAATTCGCACACGCTCTTCCTCTCACTATTTCGCCCCTTTTACCTCAAGGAAAAAATTTCCAGTTCTTATCGTTACAGCCCCCGAATCACATTTTTCCTCCATTCAAGCTGCCTTAAAAGTGCCAAAACCCCATTCAAGTCCATTATCCTTGTTTTCTTCATCTCAAATCCCGAATTGCCATTACTAAACGTGTTTTAGAAAGCGTTTTCCTATCCATTGCAAAAGAGTTTTTATTTTAGAAAAAAACACTAAAAACCCCGGCTATGGTTGTCACCCGTGATTACACGCAAGTTGGGGAGTGCGGTGCGATCTTGGAGGTGAGGTCGGCACCGGATCGGAGGCAGGTCCGAGGAAAGCTCGGAGGTACTTGGTAAAAGCCAAAAATGGTGTCTTGGTGGGACATCCCGGGAGGTCACCCATCCCAAGTACTACTACTCGCCCAAGCGCGCTTAAGCTGCAGAGTTACGATGGGATCCAGTGACAAACGCTGGTATAATCACACCCGTTGAGTTGTTTGTCACGCTATCCTTATGGGAGATGGGTGTAAGCCACCACGACCATCCACGTGGCCACTAAGATAGAAGATTGGGTTTCAAGACGGGATTTGTGCAAGTCCAAGGTACAAGTTCTCTCTATGGTCGTGCCGAGCTCCGAGAAAGAGGTTAGGGATGGTGTTTCCTCTACACGGTTCTTTGTTAAACCTACTCTTTGTGCAGTAACAGAAGATTTCCTTCCCTGCCAAGATTTAGTTTAAACTCATAGACGTTAGGAACCCGTGTTCCTACCCTTCGTTGCTTCATAGCAGCATTAGTTACTTTGGACGCATGTGCTTTGTGAGTCGCCCCTTGGGCATATTTTAACAATCCCAAGTGTGCGGGAAGCAATAGTTTCTTCAAGAGGAATCAAGTATATAAGAAGGTGTTGAGGCTCGGTGAAGCATCCACGAATATATTGTGTTGCGCTTGCTCAAAGAAGGTTCCCCTCGAAGAGGCCTACGATTCAATATCATTTGAGTTCTTTTGTTATAGCGTCTTGTTGCAAGTTGTTTCCATTTCTAGTTGCATTATTGTGGTTGGTGAAATAGTGTTACAGGGTCTCCACGTCTGGTACTGAGCGATTTCCACGGCCAATTTTTTGTTCCTCTCTCTTCAAATACTCGCGGTGATCCAATTCTTCACATCGCATGCTCTCACCTCGCCCAACCGGGATCTTGGTGATCAGAAAGTGGTCCGGATCTTGTTGCATTCTGCATTCGCAGAATCTCGGGCGAAGTTGCGGTGTGCCATTTCCAAAGAACTTTGCATTCCGTTCGCATTCTGTTACCGTGCCAGCCGATTTCGGGTAGAAACCAGATGACCGTTTTACAGGGAAATAACAAGGATTGCAGACATCCAGCGCCAGGAGAGGGAAAATCACAAGCACTCCTAAACTTGGCACGGGCATTAGCTAGAGCCAGGCAACCTTGAAAGTTGCAGGCGGTTGTCCCCATCTCCGAGCCAGAAGCTTCGGAAATCATCCTTCATCGTTTGCTTGTGACCTTTCCTTCTTGTCTGCTCGCTTGAGGATCTTCGGTGGGTGCTTGACAATGCCCCTGTTCACGGATGCGGCCAGGGTTTCAAAATCGCACGAGTCATAGGAAATTCGGTATTTTAGCCATATCTTTCGTACACTAGTTCCGTTTTCCCTGAAACTTTCCCGGAACACCCGAAATCCCCGTCCCCGCGTTTCCTGCGTTGAGGATCCGAGACCCGGTTCCGCTCCTGTCACTCAGAAATCGCCATTTTCTATGTTTTGAGGGTTTGCTATGACCTCTTCGGTTTTTACCCGTTCGCCCCGAAATTCGCACACGCTCTTCCTCTCACTATTCCGCCCCTTTTACCCTCAAGGAAACAATTTCCAGTTCTTATCGTTACAGCCCCCGAATCGCATTTTTCCTCCATTCAATTTTTGCAAAGCGACAAAACCCCGTTCAAGTCCATTATCCTCGTTTTCTTCATCTCAAATCCCGAATTGCCATTACTAAACGTGTTTTAGGAAGCGTTTTCCTATCCATTGCAAAAGACCCTTTATTTTAGAAAAAAACACTAAAAATCCCATTTATGGTTGTCACCCGTGATTGCACGCAAGTTGGGTGAGTGCGGTGCGATCTTGGAGGCGAGGTCGGCTCCAGATCGGAGGCAAGGTCGAGGAAAACTTAGAGGTACTTGGTAAAAGCCAAAAAGGGTGCGACACCGGGACTTCCCGGGAGGTCACCCATCCCAGTACTACTCTGGCCCAAGCGCGCTTAACTGCGGAGTTCTGATGGGATCCGGTGCACAAACGCTGGTATGATCGCACCCGTTATGAGTTGTTTGTCACGCTGTCCTTATGGGAGATGGGTGTAAGCCACCGTGACCATCCACGTGGCCATGGAAGAAGATTGGGTTTCAAGACGGGATTTGTGCAAGTCCAAGGTACAAGTTCTCTCTATGGTCGTGCCGAGCTCCGAGAAAGAGGTTAGGGATGGTGTTTCCTCTACATGGTTCTTTCTTAAACCTACTCTTTGTGCAGAACAAAATATTTCCTTCCCCTGCCAAGATTTGGTTTCCATTCGTAGATGTTAGGAACCCGTGCTCCTACCCTTCTGTTTGCTTCATAGCAGATTAGTTACTTTGGACGCATGTGCTTTGTGAGTCGCCCCTTCGGCATATTTTAACAATCCCACGTGTGCGGGAAGCAGTAGTTTCTTCAGTAGGAATCAGTATATAAGAAGGTGTTGAGGCTCAGTGAAGCATCCACGAATATATTGTGTTGCGCTTGCTCGAAGGAGGTTGCCCCCTCGAAGAGGCCTGCGATTCAATATCATTTCGAGTTCTTTTGTTTTAGCGGCTCGTTGCAAGTTGTTTCCATTTCTAGTTGCATTACTGTGGTTGGTGAAACAGTGTTGCAGGGTCTCCACGTCTGGTACCAAAGCGATTTCCACGGCCAATTTTTTGTTCCTCTCTCTTCAGATACTCGCGGCGATCCATTCCGCACATTGCATGCTCTCGCCTCGCCAACCGGATCTTTGTGATCGAAAGTGATCTAGATCTTGTTGCATTCATTTCTGCAGATTTGGGCGAAGTTGCGGGTCTGTGCTGTTTCAAGCAACTTTGCATTTCGCTCGCATTCTGCAGTTACTGCGTGCACACCTATTTCGGGTAGAAACCAGATGACCATTTTACAGGGAAATAACAAGGATTGCACACATCCAGCGCCAGGAGAAGGAAAATCACAAGCACTCCTAAACTTGGCACGGGCATTGGCTAGAGCCAAGCAACCTTGAAAGCAGGCGGTTGTCCCCGTCTCCAAACTAGAAGCTGCAGAAATCATCCTTCATCGTTTGCTCGCGACCTTTCCTCCTTGTTGCGTGCGGAGATCTTGATGGGTGCTTGATAATGCCCCTGTTCATGGATGCGGCCAGGGTTTCAAAATCGCGTCATAGGAAATTCGGTATTATAGCCATATCTTTCGTACACTAGTTTTGTTTTCCCCTGAAACTTTCTCGGAACACCCGTAATCCCCGTCCCCGTGTTTCATGCGTTGAGGATCCGAGACTGGTTTCGCTCGTGTCACTCGGAAATCACCATTTTCTATGTTTTGAGGGTTTTTGCTATGACCTCTTAATTTTTACCCGTTCGCCCCGAAATTCGCACACACTCTTCCTCTCACTATTCCGCCACTTTTACCATCAAGGAAACAATTCCCGCTTCTTATTATAGACCCCCAAATCACATTTTCCTCCATTAAAAAAGCTGCCTGAAAGCGCTAAAACCCGATTCAAGTGCATTATCCTCGTTTTCTTCATCTTAAATCCCGAAATGCCATTACTAAACGTGTTTTAGAAAGCATTTTCCTATCCATTGCAAAAGACTTTTTATTTTATAAAAAAACACTAAAAACCCTGGTAGCCTATGGTTGTAACCCGTGATTATACGCAAGTTGGGGAGTGCGGTGCAATCTTGGAGGCAAGGTCGGCGCCAGATCGAGGCAAGGTCCGAGGAAAGCTCAGAGGTACTTGGTAAAAGCCAAAAAGGGTGCGACACCGGGAGGTCACCCATCCTAGTACTACTGCCCAAGCGCGCTTAAGCATGCGGAGTTCGATGGGATCGGTGCACAAACACTTGGTATGATCGCACCGTTATGTGTTGTTTGTCACGCTGTCCTTATGGGAGATGGGTGTAAGCCACCGCGACCATCCATGTGTACACGAGAAGATTGGGTTTCAAGACGGGATTTGTGAAAGTCTAAGGTACAAGTTCTCTCTATGGTCGCTCCGAGCTCGAGAAAGAGGTTAGGGATGGCGTTTCCTCTACACGGTTCTTTCTTAAACCTACTCTTTGTGCGTAAAAGAAGATTTCCTTCCCTGCCAAGATTTGGTTTCCAGTCGTAGATGTTAGGAACCACGTTCCTACCCTTGTTTGCTTTATAGCAGATTAGTTACTTTGGACACATGTGCTTTGTGAGTCGCCTTCGCATATTTTAACAATCACGTGTGCGGGAAGCAGTAGTTTCTTCAGTAGGAATCAGTATATAAGAAGGTGTTGAGGCTCAGTGAAGCATCCACGAATATATTGTGTTGCGCTTGCTCAAAGGAGGTTGCCCCCTCGAAGAGGCCTGCGATTCAATATCATTTCGAGTTCTTTTGTTTTAGCGGCTCGTTGCAAGTTGTTTCCATTTCTAGTTGCATTACTGTGGTTGGTGAAATAGTGTTGCAGGGTCTCCACGTCTGGTACCAAAGCGATTTCCACGGCCAATTTTTTGTTCCTCTCTCTTCAGATACTCGCGGCGATCCAATTCTACACATCGCATGCTCTCACCTCGCCCAACCGGGATCTTGGTGATCAGAAAGTGGTCTAGATCTTGTTGCATTCTGTTATGCAGATCTGGGCAAAAGTTGTGGGCTGTGCCTGTTTCAAAGCAACTTTGCATTCCGTTTGCGATCTCATTACCGTGCCACCCGATTTCGGGAAGAAACCAGAAGACCGTTTACAGGAAATAACAAGGATTGTAGACATCCCATTGCGGGAGAAGGAAAATCACAAGCACTCCTAAGCTTGGCACGGGCATTAGCTAGAGCCAAGCAACCTTGAAAGTTGCGGGCGCTTGTCCCCATCTCCAAACCAGAAGCTTCAGAAATCATCCTTCATCGTTTGCTCGCGACCTTTCCTCATTGTTCTACGTGCGGGATCTTCGGTGGGTGCTTGACAATGCCCCTGTTCACGGATGCGACTAGGGTTTCAAAATCACACGAATCATAGGAAATTCTCAGTATTTTAGCCTTTGTGCGATCTTGGAGGCGAGGTCCCTTTTCCCCTCTTTTCTTGCCCCTTTTCTCTTTAGTAATAGGAAACGCATGAGGTGTTCGGGCGGAAAAGCCCCCGGAGTATGCGGGCGGCGGTCACTTTGTTTTCCCCTTTTCCCCTCTTTTCTTGCCCCTTTTCTCTTTAGTAATGCCCGCCCACAGGCGGTGGTCCTGTAACCGCCGCCCGAGGTGGCCGGTCCTTTGCATTTTCAGAATGTTCTTTTGACGCGTGACTCACGAAATATCAACGTTTCACCATCTTTCCTTGCCGACTTAAGCTTGCATTTATGTTTTTGGTCCCCTGGAATAGTGTTTTTCCTTTGTTTATTGTTTAGGAGTTTAGTTTGGTTTTGATCTTTGGGTGATTGAATTCCTATAAATGCATGGCTTGTGCTCAAGCAAATGGCCTCAAGTTTGCCTCTGAATTTCTCATTTTAGATTTAATTTTCATTGTTGCTTAGAGTTCTTAGTTCAGTTCATTATATGCTTAGTTAGCTTTGGTTGTTGGTAAGCCACATACCCATCTTGTGCGGCAGTGATCTTGTTATTTCACCCAATCCGGCCCCAAGTTTGTCACGAATTTCTCTTTCTTTGTAGATTTAATTTATCATTGTTGCTTAGAGTTCTTAGTTCATTCATTATATGCTTGGTTAGCTTTATTCAGTTGTTGGTAAGCCACATATCCACTTTGTGCAAGCAGTGTTCTTGTTTTATCCACCAGTCTGCCCCTGATTTCACTTTCATGCTCTCTTTTTCATAGCTTAGTCTGTTATTCTGTTTAGAAGCCATAGTTTTAATTCTTTGCATGCTTAGTTAGCATTGTCCAGCTATTGGTAAGCCACATATCCAGCTTGTGCAAATAGTGTTGCTGTTTTATCTAATCCATTGGAGTAAAATAGCTTAGGAAGCCATTAAAGTTGCAGGTTTTTCTCTTCAAACAGGATAGTTTCAGGTTCTGGATGCATTGTGTTGCATGATTCGCAATAGATCCCGCTAGGAATTGCATAAGCCAAGCTCTGTACTCTTGCGCTATCCCTCTCCTATTCGCGTTCTATTCTGTATTCTAAAGGTTGTCCCTTGTTCCAACACCTACTCCTGTTGATGCAAGCATTACACGCTTTTCTGGATCTACGTGAGCACAAAGAACGAAGAGATCATACTGAGGGGACGAGATCACACACACCAACGGATTCGCCACTGTTATGTGGAATCCAGGTTTCAACTTTCAAAGTTCTAGTTAGAATCATATCAAATAGAGTAGTTAATCACTTTATTTCAGTAAATTCTATTCTCGATATTGCCAGGGAAGCTGTGGGGATTGATAGTTTCTGAGAAACTATGATTCACTCCTCACTTCTGAGGTAGGATCGAGAATCTTGCAAATAGATTAGTTATTTCATTGTTTAGAATAGATATACAAATTACACAGACAAATAGCTACACTCGGCTATTTTGTTTGTTTTAAATTATTAGTTTAGTTGTCAATTCTAAATATTTTAAATAGTTGCTTTCTTAAATTCATATAAATCATAAAAAAATACAAAAAGAAGTCATATATGCTATAAATACATTTCATATACTTAGAGTTCACTTTATTACAGTTTGTTTACATTATTTCATTTGTATGACAATCACGGGACCTAGGGAGCCCAGAGAATACGTTTTCGAGCCAATCGTGCCTCAACCCAATCTCATAACAGCAATAACTGATATTGACCAGAATCTTAGAATCCAAGTCTTCCAAACAACAGCAGACTTCCAGCAGGTCAGATCTCAGTTAAGAGGATTAAACATAGAAGATGACCAAGCACATACATTTTGGTCAAATCAGCCAAACTACAGATTACCCTAGAAAAACATCTACATGACTGTAGAAGGGTTTGAAAGAGAACAAATATTCGGGTGTGATCCTTTAGTTCCACAACCAGACGCAGGAGACACCCTCATAGACATAGATACCGGCCTAAGAATCCAGGTTGCAAGAATGCCTGTGAGGTATTCTGAGAAGATCACACAACTGTTGATTCTAAACATAGAAGCTGAGAAAGCGTATGATTATTGGATACTAGGGATCAGGACTTGATTCTACGCATGACCATAGCTGGTCCACAACAACCATGAACCTATGGTTGTGACCCACAAATCCCGTAGCCCAACGAATCCATAAGAGAATTAGATATAGACACTGGCCTACGCACACTAGTATTTCATTCTACTCCACTTCCACCTATTATCATCGAACAATTGTCCTTGCTGGCTACAACAGCTAACAAAGCTAGAGAATTCTGGACTAGGCCAGAGAATCGTCCGTAGAGTCAATTGTATTCACCATCCACCATATGACCTTATCAGGAGACATACACGAAACTATCCCAGGTCATTTCCCACGTATTCCACAACCCATAGATCGGATCACGCCAAAACTCGATATTGATTGGAGCCTTCGAGTAGTCATCCTTGCCGATCGATCTATCACACCAGTCCAAGTTAGAAGGGCCTTCTTTGCCTTAGATTCACAAATTCCACTAGTGCGTGTCGAAGACATTAGACTGCCTAACTAGTTTGTCTAAATCCCACGCATATTCTACCCCCACCGGCTGTCTCGGCACGACCTCGAGAGGTCGGGTATGTGGAAGAGTCACTTGTAGATTCTCACGCTCACCTGTCACTTTTCCGGCGTACAAAATTGGTGAACCCGACGTGAAACAAACAACTGTTTCACCTTCTCTTTGAGAAGTTTCATCTCCTCTCATTCACCTTCGCTCCTTCCCATTATTCTGCGGGTATTCATATACCCCCGAATATGTCAGGATTCGATGCATATGGCAGACCCCTCTTGGGTCTCGAGGCATACTACGCCCAACAGAATAGGCAATCATCACCCTCGCTCTCAGTATGGGGTGACAACTATTCAACTAATCATTTGTCAACACAAACTCCAAGGATTAGATATAGCTCGTCCTTTCAAACGGGGGAGTTAGATCAACCCCCTCGAACGCAACAAACAGAGCCTTCAGGTTCGAATAATATGACATTTACCGGAGAATCTGGTTCATCTCCTCAGATGCTACTTAGACCACAAATTAGTAGCAATCAGATCCATACCTGGTCTTAGATGATGGACAGTCAATACGTTATCCTAGGAGTGAACAACATTCTCGGGGTATGTACCCACCTATAGGAGGTTTACAAATACAACCCGAGGTCTCTTTTCAAGAAAATACCTCTATGCCACTGCATATAGGAAATACTCTCGGAGAAACTTGGCAAGATAGTGATCAGTTCATGATAGGATATCACATGCCTATACAACACTAGGGTATACAACAAACGCCGCTCAGGAAAAGCACCATGACTTCACCAAATGAAGTCATTTCAACGTTAGTAGAAAAAGTGAGAGGGTTAGAACTTGCTCAAGCAAGTCAAAATTCTCCGTTCATTCAAGCAGGAAGTTCCAACCCTCCATACCACCCTGGCTAGGTAGATCTCCTCACAGGAGTAGGCACGTTAGGCATGCCGCCTCACTATCCACAACAAATGCCAACAAGGCCCATCATCTCTAACACTATTCCTCCCGGTCTAGTATCAAACAATCCATTACTAGACAATATCCCGTCATACTTAAACATGTACTCCAAATCACCACAAGGAGATATGTTCTCCTCTCCCGGCCCTTTTGCTCAAACGCAGGGACTTCCCTATGCCCCTGCCAACGCATACGCTGCGCCATATCAACAACCCATCCCACCACCACTCCCTCAGCAACCACCATCAATGGTTGAAACATATGCGATAGGGACTTACTCAGAATATTTAAAAGAGCCCTTAGATTTTGCCATACGAAGCGTCATGCTTCCAAGACCCCTTCCCGATTTACCCAAGTTCAAAGGCGAGGGAGATCCGAACATGCACATATCAAAGCCTACGCTACAGCCATTCGAGAGCTACTCCCATGGGATGGGGTTGTTGCTAAAATATTCCCCAAAACTTTGGAAGGCATCGCTCTCGACTGGTATTATAGAATACCTGAAGCCTCCATCCATTCATTTAAACAGCTCGTATCAGAGTTCATTAAGGCCTTCGACATGAACAAACTATTGAGAACAGGAATCAGGGAATTCTTGCACATCAAACAAGAACACAATGAATCTGTCACCCATTTCATCCAAAGGTGGCGTACGCAGTCCTTTATTCTTGGCAAGTGCTCCAAACATGGATCAGATGGAACTATGTGATTTATTCCTTCATTCTCTCAGTAGAGAGGTGAAAGAAGAAGTCAAAAGTTCCCATTAAGAACTTACGATGAAGTACTTGAGAGCGCTCTTCGAATAGACCAAGCAGCGATAGATAGTGGTCGTAAGACATATGGAACAAATGGGAGGTTAATCACCTCCGGCCGTAACACTACAACTATCATGAATGTCAACCAAGGACCCAAAATCCTTAACAAAAATCGGGGTGTAACAACGGATGGAGTAACCGACCAGCCCAAGAGGGTAAATATTGTTAATACTCCATCACAAACAAACAACCAACGGAAACAACAACTTTACCCCGACAATCAATACAGTGGATTTTAACCATCCACAACAACAATAACAAAAACAACAACAACAACAACAACGGAAAAATCCCATACAAGGGCCAAGCCAAAACTCATTTGGTTATCAAAACCAAAGTCAAAACCAAAAACAACAATTGCAACACTTTAATCCTAATAGGCAACAGTATGATCAGAATTTTAGGCCACAATACTACACCAAACCAACAAAACAGGAATTACAACCCCAATTCTTATTGTGGTTTCCACAAAATTTGGGGTCATGATACTAGAACGTGTCGTGACTACAATAAATTCATGCAACGCATTTGCCAGAAGAACAAAGACAGTTCTTCACAGATTTGTTTTTGGCAGATCCCATCTCATCATCACCAAATACGCTCGCAGGGGTAGTTTCCCCTCAGAATGCTCCCCTCAAGATCTTTAACGATCCACTCCCAAATCATGATAGCAATAGGCTGAATCCAACTGGAACAAACAAAAGTGCAATGACAGGAAACAATGATCATGAAGCCTCGACTTCATTAAATCCATCAGTTGCGCCACAGTTAGGAAGTCAACCAAGACCCAAGATAGTCAGTTTGGTAGAATTAGACGCTGAACTACCTATCGAAGCTATAACAAGAACACGAGAATATTTCTCTCAACCGAGCCCAAGTCATCTGCCAAAAATAGATAAGAGTCAACAAATAGTAGAAAAACCCGTAGGTGCCTATGATTTAATTAATGATCTAACAAAGACCTTCTCGCACATCTCATTTTTAGATTTACTAAAGAACTCTCCTCCTCATAGAGCTGCTCTTTTAGAAGCATTAGGTCTAGGTCACCTAATTAACATCACTCCACCTCCTGAAACACAAGTAAATCACGTAGATTTTGATATCCACCCTCCGGGACAGCCGGACAAGGATGTCGAATTTATATTCAAAATAAGTAAAATGCCTACAGATGTTGAGATTGCACGCCGAGGTGATCCAACCTTACACTTACAAGTATGGGTTTATAATAACTATGTAAAATGGGCAATGGTTGATGATGGGGCCGCAGTTAACATAGTCCCTTTCTCTTTCCTCCAAAAACTAGGATATGGGGAAACAAACTGTTCCACCACTCAAAATACATTGAGAGGCTATGATAGCCTTAAAGCCACTTCGATAGGAACTATAATACTGCCGGTCACCTTAGGGCCCAAAACAATCCTGACTGAGTTTTATATTATAGATCGGGAAACTAATTATAATATGATACTCGGCCGACCATGGATACACCGAATGAAGGCAATCCCTTCTACGTTATTTCAAGAAGTAAGATTCTTGCATCTAGGAAAGGTATTTGTGGCCAAAGGCGATCCAAAACCTTTCGATTTGCACCTAGCTGATTTAAAGAAAAGACCAGGTGTGCACTCAGAATTTGAACTTCCAACAAACCAACTTAATAAACCCACTGACCCAAAACCAGAGGAAAAGTTGGTACCTACGACGGATCTTGAAGCTATCAGCATAGCCAAAACAATCCCAACCCCTAAAGATAAAACTAAAGAAACAGTATCATTAGGGACTACTGTGAAAATCGTTGAGTTAATAGAACAAGATTCACCAATGTTCTTACCATTTGATTCAGTAGGCATAGGATATTCCCTAGGTGTTGGTTCCCTTCCAGCAGAGGACCTCTGTATGGTAGAAGTAGAGTGTGCAAACGCAGCAAATGCCCCAACATCTATACTCCCGACTAAGTATTGGACTCTCCATTTCGATGGAGCTAAATGCCGTTATGGAGCGGGGGCAGGTATAATTCTTACTTCGCCCGAGGAGAAAGTCCTCCCATTCGCCTTTAAGTTAAACTTTGAATGCACAAACAACGGCGCTGAGTACGAAGCCCTCCTCCTTGGCCTCACCTTAGCCAAGAGAATTGGTGTTGATAACATCAGAGTCTTAGGAGACTCGCAATTAGTGGCAAATCAAGTTTCTGAAGTATATGAAACTAAAGCCGAACACTTGCAGCTTTACAAAGAAGCCGTATTAAATTTAAGCAAGGCATTTAACTTCATATCCATTGAAGCAATCCCACGAGAGAAAAATCTTCTCGCCGATTCAATAGCAACTTCAGCATCACGTTTTACTCCAAGCAATGAGTTAGAAGATACCCAGTTCATGGTGTCCATTCGTGATGAACCATTGATAAAAATAATGACAAATCCCCTTTCAAGCGGAAGTGAATCTACCACCCCAGACCATGTCGATAATAATATGGCCACTTTGGAATACTTAAACACCTATGCGGCATTACATCTCTCCTATCATATGCTAGATTTATCCTTAATTCCACATTCGTCTTCTTACTTCGGAAATCCCGTGATGGATCATCCCTCAAAATGGAACCTAGCATATACGCAGTAGAAAATGGGGAGGATTTGGATTTACCTCCAGCACCACCTGAGTTCGAAGAGGGTAACACCTCTTTGATCGAGAGACAATCGATGTCAACATCGGGACAGAAGATGAACCGAGAATATTGAAACTAGGTTCTTCGTTAACCCCAGAAGAAGTAGAAATACATACTCAGATTCTCAAAGAACATCAGAAGGCATTTGCATTTAATTATAAGGAGATGACAGGAGTCGCACCCCACATTGTGGTGCACAACCTCGTCACTAAATCAGATGCAAAGCCAATTAAACAAAAATCAAGACCCATGAAGCCCAAAGTAGCTCTCATGGTAAAAGAGGAGGTAATAAAACTCCTTCAGGTAGGATTCATCAAGCCAGTCGACTACTCCCAATGGGTATCTAATATCATCCCCGTTCTCAAGAAGAATGGGAAGATACGCATCTGCATAGATTTTCGAGATATCAACAAAGCATGTCCTAAGGACGACTTCCCGTTACCATCCATCGATGTTATTGTTGATGCAACAGCTGGTTTTGAACTTTTGTCTCTCATGGATGGATTCTCGGGATACAATCAAATCAGAATATCTGAGCAAGATCAAGCTAAAACCACATTTATAACTCCTTGGGGAACCTATTGCTACGCTGTTATGCCATTCGGTCTCAAGAACGCCGGTGCTACGTACCAGCGGGCCATGACATACATATTTCACGATCTAATTCATAAAATCATGGAATCTTACGTAGATGACTTATTGGCTAAAGCCAAGAAGCATTGTGACCATCCCGAAGTACTCCGTGTCATTCTTTCACGTCTAATAGAATACGGAGTCACACTAAACCCAGAGAAATGCGTCTTTGGTGTAACGGGAGGGAAGCTCCTAGGTTATATCATATCGTCACGAGGGATAGATGTTGACCCAACCAAAATTCGGGCTGTCCTCGAAATGGTTCCACCTTCAGATGAATCTGGAATCAGATCATTTCTCGGAAAACTGGGTGCAATCCGAAGATTCATCCCGGACTTAAGCTTCGCCGTTCATCCAATCAACAATTTACTCAAGAAAGACTATAGCATTGATTGGACCAAAGACTGTGATGAAGCCTTTGAAGCAGTTAAGCGCTTCCTTTTATCACCACCTACGCTAATGCCACCTAAGCTAGATCACCCGTTAATTCTATATTCACGAGCTACCAATGTCTCGTTGGCCTGTATGTTGGCCCAAGAAGATGATAACAAGAGAGAACGCACAATTTATTTCATCAGCCGAACGTTGCTCGACTATGAAACACGCTATACACAGGAAGAACGAGAATGCCTTGCCATAGTCTTTGCTACTAAATGCCTAAGACATTATATGCTGAATCAAGAAACGAAGGTCATGGTAAAAACGGACCATTTACGGACTTTCCTCACACAAGGGTCATTGTCTAAAAAGGCTGGACATTTTATAACCTTAATGGGAGAATTCGAATTAACATTTGTAAATCAGAAGTCGGTTAAAGGACAAATCATCGCGGATTGGTTAGCTGACAACCCATTAGACGGAGGTGATTTAGTAGATTTAGACTTTCCAGATGAGTGCGTATACTACATCAAAACCCGACCCGCTATCTCTGAGTGTCTTTGGTACACTGATATCATTAACTATATCATGGACCATACGTATCTAGAAGGAGTTACACCACAACAAAGAAGGTGGTTACGCATTATCGTAGCTAAGTACGTCATTATAGAGCAAGTTCTCTATCGAAAAGCATTCGATGGAATGCTCCTAAGGTGTGTCGACACGGAGGAGTCCAAGAAGATTCTCCATGAATCTCACAGTGGAATATGTGGAGGCCACTTCGGTGGCCATGCCACTGCTCAAAAAATACATCGAATGGGCTATTTCTGGCCCACTCTAGAACATGACGCAATAGAGTTTGTACGCAGGTGTCGTAAGTGCCAAGAATTCTCCCATGAGATCCACATGCCAGCACAAGCTCTACAACCAATCGCTACTCCATGGCCCTTTTCTACATGGGGTCTAGACTTAATAGGGAAATTCTCTCCCTCATCCACAGATGGCCATAATTTTATAATCACGGCCACTGAATATTTTACCAAATGGGTGGAGGCCATGCCTCTTACTACTGTACCTGGTTCTGTGATCGCCAAGTTCATTTTGAACCAAATCATTTGCAGGTACAGTATCCCACAAATCATTATCTCCGATAATGGAACTTCTTTTAAAAATGAAGAAGTTCACGAACTATGCAATAAGTTTAAGATAAGCCATCATACGGCTTCCTTGTATTATCCCCAAGCCAACAGACATTTGAAGTGACAAACAAGACACTGAAAGCCATTCTCCTTAAAATGGTGAAAGAAAATAAACGAGATTGGCATTTGAAGTTATATCCGGCCTTGTGGGCCCACCGAACCTCAATAAGAACACCAACGGGAGTAACTCCTTTCTCGCTAGTATTTGGGGGCGTAGGCAGTTCTCCCACTTGAGGTCGAAATACCCAGTCTCCGCATTTCATTACAAGGGATTCTGGATGAAGACGCTTACAGAGAAGCACGTCTTTCTCAACTAGAAAGCCTAGATGAAACTAGGTTAGATGCTGAGCAGCTGCATAGAGCTTATGTTGACCGAATGTGCCGGAGATATAACAAGGTCTATGAACGCGATATATATGAAGGTGATCTAGTTCTAAGACTAGACAGCCAGATCGACAAGAAGACCGGCGAAGGAAGGAAATTCCGGCCCAAATGGTTGGGCCCATACCAAGTCATGAAGGACTACGGAAATGGTGCTTACCTCTTATGTACGCTAGAAGGTGAGGAATTTGGTGAAACAGTCAATTCCCTGCACCTCAAGCGGTTCTACGCATGAGCAACTAGCACTACTTGTATAATTATCTACATTGCATCTTCATACAGATTAAGATCATTTTGTCCACTTGTTTCTTACATAAATTGTGATTGAGGAATCTATTCTCAAAGCAATTCATTACAAACTCATGATGTTGTTGGCATAAAACTCTTTAATCATACCTCTCCATTTTCATGATATCATCAAATTATCTCAGAATCTTTTATCAAATAAAGTCAGAGATGACAAAGTCTTAACGGTAACCATACCAAGATCTGCAAGTTTATTCTCGCTTTGATTTCTTCTTAGGGCAGGTGTCTTGCCTTTGGTCTATTCTAGAAGCTTCATGGTGTCACATCTATCCCATGTATACATCTCTTTGGAAATAAGCACATACTGACATTTTACTCAAGAAAACAAGTCAACAACTGATTAAACAGAAAATTTTAATTTTACACATTTCCTTGCCCCACCAACCTTCGGTGATGAGCTTGCGTCTCTTACTAGTGACGTAGGGTTGGGAAAGGATGGAAATGCCCTTACTCGCCTATACCTTGCCCACGGTGATAAACCCACGCTTCTTACTAGTAGTGTGGGGCAAAGTGTAGGGGGTCCTCTTGACAAAGCAAACGTTATAAGGTCATAAACAAACAATTCAAACTTTGAGTCAAAAACAAATGAATCAGATGTTCAAAATTCCAAGAGAGTTAAAATCCTAAAAACCCAGATCTTGTCTACTATGTGGCCATCTACGGGTCTAAGTCTGGATAAACCGCAAAGCAAGTTGCATCCAAAACTATGAAGTCACTCGAGTGGAGTTGGCTTGTAGCTTCCAATTTGGTTCCGCCAAAGCTTTGTCTGTCTTTCATCACTATCATTTCACCACATTTCATAACTTGCGCCCTTCTTGGCTCTTGGTGATGAGCCCTCGCATCTTACTAGTTGCGTGGAGTTAGGAGTGGGGCAAGTTAATCTGTTCATCATATTGGTTATTTTCATCACTTTGCCAAAACAAACATGAGGTATCCAAATTGCTCACAGAAGCTAAGATTCAAAATCACAATATATCTACATTATCATGTATCAGCATCATGAAACACAAAAAGAAAACAAGCATTTACATCATTTGTTCACCATTGCATACATTCTAAAAAGCATACAAACATACATCGTAGTATACACAAAGAAGCTGGAAATAGAAAGGGAAAACATGAGTGACAAGCTTTTGATTCAAAGAAAATGCATATATATAAATAATCAATGTTTATATACAATGCCATCATGCACTAGGCATGGTCAAAACGCTCAAAGAGCCCGTGATACACAATAGTACAAAATACACAAGGGCCAAATGGCCTCTCAACCCCTACGTGACCCCTCCGAAGGTGCACGCCCTCGCCTAGGACTCCGGCTACGCCGGCGCTCTGAATGTACGGAGGGCTCAGGGTCCCGAGGGGCAGCCGTGGTCTCACCACGAGAATGGCTCCTCATAAGGTGCTCAGCCATCCTGTAGCCCGCTAACTCTGTGCGCGGAGGGTCGACACCATCCTGGCCACATGCCAAATGGGAGCGAAGACATCGGTATGTCTACCAGCTGCTGAGGGCTCCCCGGCATCTACGGACAGCTCCGCGCGAGTCCTATCCATGGGGATCATCAGGGAATCGGTACATACCCTGTGGATCAGATCCCGCCACTCGTCAACAGTCTCTGTAAACAAAGAAGAAAAAATGAATCAGAAACCAAGCAAGAGGCTAAAAGATACAAGATAAAACACAAGGAGAGATAGCAATTAAAACAAATCCTAAATTAAACAAACGTTAAAGAAGGAAGAAAGGATAACTTACTCGGATCACCGGGCCTCCAAGATGGGTCGCTGGGACCGGCACCCGCCGCGGATGCCGCTGCCGACTGAGGGGCTGCTCCTGTGGCAGGGGCAACATGTCACCCTACAACTGACTCATCCTCTCCACCATGGCCCTGAGAGAGTGGCTCCTCTGAAACTAGAGTGTCCTTCTCTGTGCTCTCCTCAGCCCTCTCTGCCTGCATAATGTCCTGAGTGTCATGCCACTCAGGATCACTGTCATCAGTCTGCTCCTCCGACCCTCCCTCTGTAAGCTCCTCAGAGTCGGAGTCAATATCTATGGGGTCATCGCTACTATGAGCAGGACCCGCAGCAATCTGAAGTAAAGGTGCCCGAGGTGCACCAGCTCTCCCTCTAGCACGAACTATCCTCCTGGCTGCAATGGGAATGCCAGGAGTGATCACTGTCCAACCACGGCCTCTAGGCCCCCCTCTGGCCTCGCGAACTGATCTGTAAACTGGCGCCACTGGGGGAAGCATGCCCATATACGGTAGGCCAAACTGCTGAGGAACTCTGCCAAAAGGATGCACCTCCACTCATCCCACTCGATCAATGAGCTGCCCTGTGGTGGAGCAAGAGATCAAGGTAAGAGTCTCCTCTCCCCATATGCCGGCCATAAGCCGGTACGGTGTCGCCTCCATGTCTGCAGTAGTAAGGGAGGCAACTGGCTGGTGAGGTGCTCTAAGCACCGACATATCTATCCATCTGGCTGCCCTCACAGCCCCAGGATCTGCCACCTCCACACCTTCCATAAGGGATAAAACGCTCATACACCCAACTCATGACTAAAGTCGGGTGGCTCAATGACTGTCCCTGTAAACGGACCACCCTGTATAAATCATGGTAGGTGGTCCCCAGAATATCTGCACCCCAGGCGTATATCCGGCCGTGCCCCTCTATCTGCGCAATGATGGGGGCCCAGCAGTATAACAATGTATCCCCTCCCTTGTCCCCGATCAGTCTCGAGGCAAGGATCCCCATGATGGCCTGTCGAAGTATGGGGATAGGAAAAGAAGGAATGGATCGAACTCTCACTCCCTTCTTCGACCCCGTGGAGATAACTGCATCTCCCATATATGCGCCCTTTGTGCAATCTCGTGCTGTGTGAGCTCATTGTCTCTAATGTAAGTCTCTCCCGATGATCGGGACCCCCAAAATACGGTAGACATCCTCGAGTGTGATGGTCCACTCACCACGGACCCCTGGCAGTCGGAAGGTGTTCCGATCTGCATCCCAATAAGAGAATAAGTCACAAAGGATGTGACTAGATGGTGCAACATGAGGCACACGCGATATACGCAGTATACCAGCCCTCTGAAGTGTGTCCTCCTCGTCCTGCGAGAGGGCATCTAGTACTCCTGAGAGCCAATCACACTCTCTCTCTACTCCATCTAATATACTCCTCTCTCGCCTGCATACACCCAAAAACACACAAAACAGAGCAAGTTAATATCTGAACAATACCAAGAAGGTCATAAAAACGCGTAGAAATGCAAAAAAATACAAGTGTAATCTCAAATATAAGTTCCTTTTGCATTCTGTGCAAAACCGCCGCCCTGAGCAGGGAGGCGGTTTTGTAACCGCCGCCTTAAAGGTGGCGGTCGTGTAACCGCCACCCTGAACAAGGCGGTCTGGCGGTAACCGCCGCCCTGTCCAGGGCGGCGGTCGTGGTCCAAAACCCACGCGGGTTTTTAATCTTAAAAAGCCTAAAACAAGAAAAAAATGACCATTTGACCTAAAAATGGAGCCTACCCAGTAGGCGCCCCCCCTAGGTGGACCTTTTGAACCTAATATTTTCAAAAATAACCCCCCCATTACAACAAATTTAGCATTTCAAATTTAAAGGGGGAAAAACACAAAATTGAAGAAAACCAACCTGTGATCTAGCAGGGCGGTGTTCCACGCGTGGAGGCATGATCACGATCTCACTGCGGATGTTTTGACTATACTCATGCAAGAAACCGTCACCGTGGGTCCCAGAGCTCAAAAACAACCAATTCAACTCGTGCAAATGAATAGGAAAATGGGCCCACTTTCATATATATAGCACCCTGATTCATTTTAAAAGACTTTTTCACGTAGGTTTGGAGAGCTGATGGAGGTAAGTCCCTATCCCCGCGTGAATGGTACGTTCTCATTCCCTATTATTTTAGCATTTATTTTCCAAATTATTGTATCTATCTGCACTTGAGTTCTCCTTTCGTTTTGCAGATAGCGGGAATTTTGGATGGCGTAATTTCAACACACGGACGTGTAAGGTATAACTTCTAACTTCCCATTTTGGGACTGCCATACTCGGACCCACCGTTTTATGCCTCTTCATGGCTAAAACGCTTCTCCGAGGGGGCAATATGTACGTACCCAAAATTGCAAGGTATTGTACTACGGAACAGTGTAATAAGTGCCCCAATGATGATACAGGTCTCTTCGCAAGGTGTTTGGGATCCGGAAAAGCTCTCTCGAATATGCGTTAACATCCGCATGCCCCGCTTAGCCCCCGCGTGCTTTGTTTTCCCTTTTCCCCTCTTTTCTTGCCCCTTTTCTCTTTAGTAACGAAACCGCCACCCGATGGGTGGCGGTCTGTAAGAACCGCCCCTTGAACAAGGTGGCGATCTCAGAACCGCCACCCGAGCAGGGCGGCGGTCCTTTACACGTTTTCCAGAACATTCTTTTGACGTGACTCGCGTGAAATATCAACGTTTCACCAGCTTTCCTTGCCGACTTAAGCTTGCATTTATGTTTTTGGTCCCCTGGAATAGTGTTTTTCCTTTGTTTATTGTTTAGGAGTTCAGTTTGATTTTGATCTTTGGGTGATTGAATTCCTATAAATGAATTGCTTGTGCTCAAGCAAATGGCCCTGAAGTTTGCCTCTGAATTTCTCTTTGCTGTAGATTTAATTTTCATTGTTGCTTAGAGTTCTTAGTTCAGTTCATTATATGCTTAGTTAGCATTGTCCAGCTGTTGGTAAGCCACATATCCATCTTGTGGTAGTGATAATGTTATTTCACCCAATCCGGCCTCGAAGTTTGCCTCCGAATTTCTCTTTCTTTGTAGATTTAATTTTCATTTTGCTTAGAGTTCTTAGTTTGAGTTCATTATATGCTTGGTTAGCTTTATTCAAATTTGTTGTAAGCCACATATCCAGCTTGTGCAAGCCAAGTGTTCTTGTTTTATCCACCCAGTCTACCCCTGATTTCACTTTCATGCTCTCTTTTTCATAGCTTAGTCTGTTATTCTGTTTAGAAGCCATAGTTTTAATTCTTTGCATGCTTAGTTAGCATTGTCCAGCTATTGGTAAGCCACATATCCAGCTTGTGCAAACAGTGTTGCTATTTTATCTAATCCATTGGAGTAGAATAGCTTAGGAAGCCATTAAAGTTGTAGGTTTTCTCTTCAAACAAGATAGTTTCAGGTTCTGGATGCATTATGTTGCATGATTCGCAATAGATCCCGCTAGGAATTGCATAAGCCAAGCTCTGTACTCTTGCGCTATCCCTCTCCTATTCGCATTCTATTCAGTCTGTATTCTAAAGGTTGTCCCTTGTTCCAACACCTACTCCTATTGATGCAAGCATTACACGCTTTTCTGGATCTACGTGAGCACAAAGAACGAAGAGATCATACTGAGGGGACAAGATCACACACACCATCGGATTCGCCACTGTTATACGGAATCCAGGTTCTAACTTTCAAAGTTCTAGTTAGAATCATATCAAATAGAGTAGTTAATCGCTTTATTTTAGTAAATTCTATTCTCGATATTGCCAGGGAAGCTATGGGGATTGATAGTTTCTGAGAAACTATGATTCACTCCTCACTTCTGAGGTAGGATCGAGAATCTTGCAAATAGATTAGTTATTTCATTGTTTAGAATAGATATACAAATTGCACAGACAAATAGCTACACTCGGCTATTTTGTTTGTTTTAAATTATTAGTTTAGTTGTCAATTCTAAATATTTTAAATAGCTACTTTCTTAAATTCATATAAATCATCAGAAAATACAAAAAGAAGTCATATATGCTATAAATACATTTCATATACTTAGAGTTCACTTTATTGCAGTTTGTTTATATTATTGCTTTTGTATGACAATTACGGGACCTAGGGAGCCCAGAGAATACATTTTCGAGCCAATCGTGCCTCAACCCAATCTCACAACAGCAATAACTGATATTGACCAGAATCTTAGAATCCAAGTCTTCCAAACAACAGCAGACTTCCAACAGGTCAGATCTCAGTTAAGAGGATTAAACATAGAAGACGACCAGGCACATACATTTTGGTCAAGTCAGCCAAACTACAGATTACCCTAGAAAAACATCCACATGACTATGTAGAAGGGTTTGAAAGAGAACAAATATTCGGGTGTGATCCTTTAGTTCCACAACTGACAGGCAGGAGACACCCTCACAGACATAGATACCGGCCTAAGAATCAATGTTGCAAGAACACTGTGAGGTATTACGAGAAGATCACACAATTGTTGATTCTAAACATAGAAGCTGAGAAAGCGTATGATTATTGGATACTAGGGATCAGGACTTGATTCTACGTATGACCATAGCTGGTCCACAACAACCATGAACCTACGGTTGTGACCCACAAATCCCGCAGCCCAACGAATCCATAAGAGAATTAGATATAGACACTGGCCTACGCACACTAGTATTTCAGTCTACTCCACTTCCACCTATTATCATCGAACAATTGTCCTTGCTGGATACAACAGCTAACAAAGCTAGAGAATTCTGGACTAGGCCAGAGAATCATCCGTAGAGTCAATTGTTTTCACCATCCACCATATGACCTTATCTGGAGACATACACGAAACTATCCCAGGTCATTTCCCATGTATTCCATAACCCATAGATCGAATCACGCCAGAGCTCGATATTGATTGGAGCCTTCGAGTAGTCATCCTTCCGATCGATCTATCACACCAGTCCAAGTTAGAAGGGCCTTCTTTGCCTTAGATTCACAAATTCCACTAGTGCGTGTCGAAGACATTAGACTACCTAACTAGTTTGTCTCGAATCCCACGCATATTCTACCCCCCCCATTTGTCTCGGCACGACCTCGAGAGGGCCGGGTGCACGGGAAGAGTCGTCACTTTTTTCATGCCCAATCACCCATCCTTACTCGGCCCAATCGTGCTTTGCGGAGTTCGATGGGATCGGTGCATAAATGCTTTGGTATGATCGCACCGATTACGAGTTGTATGTCACGCTGTCCTTATGGGAGATGGGTGTAAGCCACCGCGACCATCCACGTGGCCACGATGACAGAAGATTGGGTTTCAAGATGGGGTTTGTGTAAGTCTAAGGTACAAGTTCTCTCTATGGTCATGCCGAGCTCCGAGAAAGAGGTTAGGGATGGTGTTTCCTCTACACGGTTCTTTCTTAAACCTACTCTTTGTGTAGAAGAGAAGATTTCCGTCCCCTACCAAGATTTGGTTTCCATTCGTAGATGTTAGGAACCCACATTCGTACCCTTCTGTTGCTTCATAGTGATTAGTTACTTTAGACGCATGTGCTTTATGAGTCGCCCCTTCGGCATATTTTAACAATCCCACGTGTGCGGGAAGTAGTAGTTTCTTCAGTAGGAATCAATATATAAGAAGGTGTTGAGGCTCAGTGAAGCATCCACGAATATATTGTGTTGTGCTTGCTCAAATGAGGTTGCCCCCTCGAAGAGGCCTACGATTCAATATCATTTCGAGTTCTTTTGTTTTAGCGGCTTGTTGCAGTTGTTTCCATTTCTAGTTGCATTTCTTTGTGGTTGGTGAAATAGTGTCAGTAGGGTCTCCACGTCCGGTACCAAAGCGATTTCCTAAGCCAATTTTTTGTTCCTCTCTCTTCAGATACTCGTGGCGATCCAATTCTGCACATCGCATGCTCTCACCTC
The DNA here is from genome assembly GCA_018340775.1 of Taxus wallichiana var. yunnanensis. Lineage (NCBI taxonomy): Eukaryota > Viridiplantae > Streptophyta > Pinopsida > Cupressales > Taxaceae > Taxus > Taxus wallichiana. The sequence continues at coordinate 662,730,329 of CM031241.1, forward strand.
GCCCAACCGGGATCTTAGTGATCGAAAGTGGTCAAGATCTTGTTGCATTATGTTCGCAGATCTCGTGCGAAGTTCTGAGCTATGCCATTTCCAGCAACTTTGCATTCCGTTCGCATTATGTTACCGTGCCAGCTGATTTCGGGTAGAAACCAGATGACCGTTTTATAGGGAAATAACAAGGATTGCAGACATCTAGCACCAGGAGAAGGAAAACCACAAGCACTCCTAAACTTGGCACAGGCATTAGCTAGAGCCAGGCAACCTTGAAAGTTGTAGGCGGTTGTCCCCATCTTCGAACTAGAAGCTTAAGAAATAATCCTTCATCCTTTACTCGTGACCTTTCCTCCTTGTTTCGCATGCAGGATCTTCGGTGGGAGCTTGACAATGCCCTGTTCACGGATGCGGCAGGTTTCAAAATCACATCATAGGAAATTTGGTATTTTAGCCATATCTTTCGTACACTAGTTCCATTTTCCCGATACTTTCCCGGAACACCCGAAATCCCCATCCCGTGTTTCATGCATTGAGGATCCAAGACCCGATTCGCCCCTGTCACTCGAAACCGCCATTTTCTATGTTTTGAGGTTTCTATGACCTCTTCGCTTTTTACCCGTTCACCCCGAAATTCGCACACGCTCTTCCTCTCACTATTTCGCCCCTTTTACCCTCAAGGAAACAATTTCCAGTTCTTATTATTACTCGAATCACATTTTTCCTCCATTCAAGCTGCCTAGAAAGCGCCAAAACCCCATTCAAGTCCATTATCCTCGTTTTCTTCATCTCAAATCCCGAATTGCCATTACTAAATGTGTTTTAGAAAGCATTTTCCTATCCATTGCAAAAGACTTTTTCTTTTAGAAAAAAACACTAAAATCCCCCGATTATGGTTGTCAACGTGATTGCACGCAATTTGGGAGTGCGATGCGATCTTGGAGGCGAGGTCGGCGTCGAGATCGGAGGTAGGTCGAGGAAAACTCGGAGGTAATTGGTAAAAGCCAAAAAGGGTGCGACACCGTGAGGTCACCCATCCCAAGCTACGCCCAAGCGCGCTTAGGCTGGAGTTCGATGGGATCCGGTGCACAAACGCTGGTATGATCGTACCGTTTCGAGTTGTTTGTCAGGCTATCCTTATGAGAGATGGGTGTAAGCCACCGCGACCATCCACGTGGCACGGTAGAAGATTGGGAGACGGGATTTGTGCAAGTCTAAGGTACAAGTTCTCTCTCTATGGTCGTGTAGAGCTCCAAGAAGAGGTTAGGGATGGCATTTGCTCTACACGATTCTTTCTAAACCTACTCTTTGTGCGGGACATGGAAGATTTCCTTCCCCTGCCAAGATTTGGTTTCCATTCATAGATGTTAGGAACCCGCGTTCCTACCCTTGTTTGCTTCATAGCAGATTAGTTACTTTGGACGCATGTGCTTTGTGAGTCGCCCCTTCGGCATATTTTAACAATCCCACGTGTGCGGGAAGCAGTAGTTTCTTCAGTAGGAATCAGTATATAAGAAGGTGTTGAGGCTCAGTGAAGCATCCACGAATATATTGTGTTGCGCTTGCTCGAAGGAGGTTGCCCCCTCGAAGAGGCCTGCGATTCAATATCATTTCGAGTTGTTTTGTTTTAGCGGCTCGTTGCAAGTTGTTTCCATTTCTAGTTGCATTGCTATGATTGGTGAAATAGTGTTGTAGGGTCTCCACGTCCGGTACCAAAGCGATCTCCACGGCCCAATTTTTTGTTCCTCTCTTGAGATACTTGGAGATCTAATTCTAAACATCGCATGCCCTCACCTCGCCCAACCGGATCTTGGTGATCGAAAGTGGTCCAGATCTTGTTGCATTACATTCTCGCAGATCTGTGTAGAAGTTGCGGGCATGCTTAGTTTCCAAAGAACTTTGCATTCCGTTCGCATTCTTTTACCGTGCCAGCCGATTTCGGGTAGAAACCAGATGACCGTTTTAAAGGAAATAACAAGGATTGTAGATATCCAGCATGAGGATAAGGAATACCACAAGCACTCCTAAACTTGGCACGGGCATTAGCTAGAGCCAGAAACCTTGAAAGTTCAAGCGGTTGTCAGGCCCATCTTGAACCAAAAGCTTCAGAAATCATCCTTCATCGTTTGCTCGCGACCTTTCCTCCTTTTTTACGTGTGGATCTTGATTGGTGCTTCACAGGTTCCCCTGTTCACGGATGCAAACCAAGGTTTCAAAATCGCACGAGTCATAGGAAATTCGGTATTTTAGCCATATCTTTCGTACACTAGTTCCTTTTTCCTTGAAACTTTCCCGGGAACACCCGAAATCCCCTCCCCCGCGTTTCATGTGTTGAGGATCCGAGACACGGTTCTACCCTGTCACTCGAAATCCCCATTTTCTATGTTTTGAGGGTTTCTATGACCTCTTCGTTTTTACCCATTCGCATCGAAATTCACACACACTCTTCCTCTCACTATTCCACCCTTTTACCCCGAAGGAAACAATTTCCAGATTCTTATCGTTCAACCCCGAATCATATTTTTCCTCCATTCAATTCGCCTAGAAAGCACCAAAACCCCGTCAAGTCCATTATCCTCGTTTTCTTCGTCTCAAATCCTGAATTGCCATTACTAAACGTGTTTTAGAAAGCGTTTTCTATCCATTGCAAAAGACTTTTTCTTTTAGAAAAAAACACTAAAAACCCCCAGGTATGGTTGTCACCCGTGATTGCACGCAAGATAGGGGAGTGCGATGCGATCTTGGAGGCGAGGTCGGTTGCGCAGATCGGAGTCAAGGTCTGAGGAAAGCTCGGAGGTACTTGGTAAAATCCAAAAAGGGTGCGACACCGGTAGGTCACCCATCCTAGTACTACTCGGCCCAAGCGCACTTAGTTGCGGAGTTCGATGGGATCCGGTGCACAAACACTGGTATGATCGCACCGTTACGAGTTGTTTGTCATGTTGTCCTTATGGGAGATGGGTTTAAGCCACCGCGACCATCCACGTGGCCTACGGTAGAAGATTGGGTTTCAAGACGGGATTTGTGCAAGTCTAAGGTACAAGTTCACTCTATGGTCGTGCGAGCTCCGAGAAAGAGGTTAGGGATGACGGCGTTTCCTCTACACGGTTCTTTCTTAAACCTACTCTTTGTGCATGTGAAGATTTCCTTCCCCGCCAAAATTTGGTTTCCATTCGTAGATATTACGAACCCGCGTTCCTACCCTTTTGTTTGATTCATAGTGATTAGTTATTTGGACGCATGTGCTTTGTGAGTTGCCCCTTCGGCATATTTTAACAATCCCACGTGTGCGGGAGGCGTGAGTTTCTTCGGTAGGAATCAAGTATATAAGAAGTGTTGAGGCTCGGTGAAGCATCCACGAATATATTGTGTTGTGTTTGCTCAAAGGAGGTTGCCCCCTTGAAGAGGCCTGCTATTCAATATCATTTCAAGTTCTTTTGTTTTAGCGGCTCATTGCGAGTTGTTTCCATTTCTAGTTGCATTGTTGTGGTTGGTGAAATAGTGTTGCAGGTCTCCACATCTTATACGAAAGTGATTTCCACGGCCAATTTTTTGTTCCTCTCTCTTCAAATACTCGCGGCGATCCAATTTTGCACATCGCATGCTCTCGCCTCGCCCAACCGGGATCTTGGTGATCAGAAAGTGGTCTAGATCTTGTTGCATTCTGTTATGCAGAATCCGCGTAAGTTACGATTTGCTGCCGTTTCCAACAACTTTGCATTCCGTTCGCATTTTGTTACCGTGCCATGTGATTTCGGGTAGAAACCAGATGACCATTTTATAGGGAAATAACAAGGATTGTAGACATCCAGCGCCAGGAGAAGGAAAATCACAAGCACTCCTAAACTTGGCATGAGCATTAGCTAGAGCCAGGAAACCTTGAAAGTTGCAGGCGGTTGTCCCCATCTCCAAATCAGAAGCTTCATAAATCATCCTTCATCGTTTGCTCGCGACCTTTACTCCTTTTTCTGCGTGCGAGATCTTTGGTGGGTACTTGACAATGCCCTTGTTCACGGATGCGGCCAGGGTTTCAAAATCGCACGAGTCATAGGAAATTCGGTATTTTAGCCATATCTTTCATACACTAGTTCCGTTTTCCCTGAAACTTTCCTGGAACACCCGAAATCCCCGTCCCGCGTGTCATGCTTTGAGGATCCGAGACCGGTTCCGCCCTTGTCACTTAAAAATTGCCATTTTCTATGTTTTGAGGGTTTGCTTTATGACCTCTTCATTTTTACCCATTCGCCCGAAATTCGCACACGCTCTTCCTCTCACTATTCCCCTTTTACCCTCAAGGAAACAATTTCCAGTTCATATCATTCTGACCCCGAATCACATTTTTCCTCCATTCAAGCTGCCTAGATAGCGCCAAAAACCCCAGTTCAAGTCCATTATCCTGTTTTCTTTGTCTCAAATCCCGAATTGCCATTACTAATCATGTTTTAGAAAACATTTTCCTATCCATTGCAAAAGACTTTTTATTTTAGAAAAAAACACTAAAAACGCCCGGTTATGGTTGTCACCCGTGATTACACGGAAGTTGGGGGAGTGCGATGCGATCTTGGAGGCGAGGTCCGAGGAAAGCTGGGAGGTACTTGGTAAAAGCCAAAAAGGGTGCGACACCAGGAGGTCACCCATCCTAGTACTACTCTGTCCCAAGCGCGCTTAGCTGTGGAGTTCTGATGGGATCCGGTGCACAAACGCTGGTATGATCGCACCCATTACGAGTTGTTTGTCATTGTCCTTATGGGAGATGGGTGTAAGCCACCGTGACCATCCACGTGGCCATGGTAGAAGATTGGGTTTCAAGACGTGATTTATGCAAGTCCAAGGTACAAGTTCTCTCTATGGTCATGCCGAGCTCCGAGAAAGAGGTTAGGCTGGTGTTTCCTCTACACGGTTCTTTCTTAAACTTACTCTTTTTGCGAATGAAGATTTCCTTCCCTACCAAGATTTGGTTTCCACTCATAGATGTTAGGAACCCGTGTTCCTACCCTCTGTTTGCTTCATAGCAGATTAGTTACTTTGGATGCATGTGTTTTCGTGAGTCGCCCTTGGGCATATTTTAACAATCCCACGTGTGCGGGAAGTAGTAGTTTCTTCGGTAGGAATCAAGTATATAAGAAGGTGTTGAGGCTCAGTGAAGCATCCATGAATATATTGTGTTGCGCTTGTTCAAAAAAGGTTGCCCCTTCGAAGAGGCTGTGATTCAATATCATTTGAGTTCTTTTGTTTTAGCGTCTCGTTGCAAGTTGTTTCCATTTCTAGTTGCATTCGTGGTTGGTGAAATAGTGTTGCGGGGTCTCCACGTCTGGTATGAAAGTGATTTCCACGGCAAATTTTTTTCCTCTCTCTTCGAGATACTCGTGGCGATCCATTTCGCACATCGCATGCTCTCGCCTCACCCAACCGGGATCTTGGTGATCAGAAAGTGGTCCAGATCTTGTTGCATTCTGTTCTGCAGATCTGGGCAGAAGTTGCGGGCTGTGACGTTTCCAGCAACTTTGCATTCCGTTCACATTCTGTTACCGTGACAACCGATTTCGGGTAGAAACCAGATGACCGTTTTACACGGAAATAACAAGGATTGCACACATCCAGCGCCAGGAGAAGGAAAATCACAAGCACTCCTAAACTTGGCACGGGCATTGGCTAGAGCCAGGGAACCTTGAAAGTTGCAGGCGGTTGTCCCCATCTCTCGAACCAAAAGCTTCAGAAATCATCCTTCATCGTTTGCTCGCGACCTTTCCTCCTTGTTCTACGTGCAGGATCTTCGGTGGGTGCTTGACACGCCACTATTCACGGATGCGGCGTGGTTTCAAAATCGCACGTCATAGGAAATTTAGTATTCTAGCCATATCTTTCGTACACTAGTTCTGTTTTCCCTGAAACTTTCCCGGAATACCCGAAATCCCCGTCCCTGCGTTTCATGCGTTGAGGATGCGAGACCTGTTCCGCCCTTGTCACTCAGAAATCACCATTTTCTATGTTTTGAGGGTTTGCTATGACGTCTTTGTTCTTTACCCGTTCACCCCGAAATTCGCACACGCTCTTCCTCTCACTATTCTCCCCTTTTACCCTCAAGGAAAAAATTTCCAATTCTTATCGTTCATGACCCCGAATCACATTTTTCCTCCATTCAATTTGCCTAAAGCGCCAAAACCCCGTTCAAGTCCATTATCCTTGTTTTCTTCTGCCTCAAATCCCGAATTGCCATTACTAAATGTGTTTTAGGAAACGTTTTCCTATCCATTGAAAAGACTTTTTATTTTAGAAAAAAACACTAAAAACCCCGCTTATGGTTGTCACGCGTGATTACACGAAAGTTGGGGGAGTGCGATGCGATCTTGGAGGCGAGGTCCGAGGAAAGCTCGAAGGTACTTGGTAAAAGCCAAAAAGGGTGGGACACTGGGAGGTCACCCATCCCAAGATACTACTCGTCCCCAAGCGCGCTTAGGCTGTGGAGTTCGATGGGATCCGGTGCACAAACGCCGGTATGATCGCACCCATTACGAGTTGTTTGTCATCTTTGTCCTTATGGGATATGGGTGTAAGCCACCGCGACCATCCACGTGGCCATGGTAGAAGATTGGGTTTCAAGACGGGATTTTTCAAGTCTAAGGTACAAGTTCTCTCTATGGTCGTGCCGAGCTCCGAGAAAGAAGTTAGGGATGGCGTTTCCTCTACACGGTTCTTTCTTAAACCTACTCTTTGTGCAGAACAAAAGATTTCCTTCCCCTGCCAAGATTTGGTTTCCATTCGTAGATGTTAGGAACCCGTGTTCCTACCCTTCTCTTTGCTTCATAGTAGATTACTTACTTTGGACGCATGTGCTTTGTGAGTCGCCCCTTCGGCATATTTAACAATCACACGTGTGTGGGAGGAAGTAGTTTCTTCAAGTAGGAATCAATATATAAGAAGGTGTTGAGGCTCAATGAGGCATCCACGAATATATTGTGTTGCGCTTGCTCAAAGGAGGTTGCCCCTCGAAGAGGCCTGCTATTCAATATCATTTCGAGTTCTTTTGTTTTAGCGGCTCGTTGCAAGTTGTTTCCATTTCTAGTTGCATTCATTGTGGTTGGTGAAATAGTGTTGCAGGGTCTCCACGTCCGGTACCAAAGCAATTTCCTAAGCCAATTTTTTTTTCCTCTCTCTTCAGATACTCGCGGCGATCCAATTCCGCCCGTCGCATGCTCTCACCTCGCCCGACCGGGATCTTAGTGATCGAAAGTGGTCAAGATCTTGTTGCATTATGTTCTCGCAGATCTCGTGCGTGGTTACTGGCTATGCCATTTGCAGCAACTTTGCATTCCGTTCGCATTCTCGTTACCATGCTAGCCGATTTCCGGTGGAAACTAGATGACCGTTTACGGGAAATAACAAGGATTGCATACGCCCAAAGACAGGAGAAGGAAAATCACAAGCACTCCTAAACTTGGCACGGGCATTAGCTAGAGCCAGGCAACCTTGAAAGTTGAAGGCGGTTGTCCCCATCTTCGATCCGAAGCTTGAAATAATCCTTCATCCTTTGGTCGTGAACTTTCCTCCTTGTTCGCGTGCGTGATCTTCGGTGGGTTCTTGACAATGCCCCTGTTCACGGATGCGGCCGGGGTTTCAAAATCACACGAGTCATAGGAAATTCGGTATTTTAGCCATATCTTTCATACACTAGTTCCGTTTTCCCTGAAACTTTCCCGGAACACCCGAAATCCCATTCCCCATGTTTCATACGTTGAGGATCCGAGACCGGTTCCCCTGTCACTTAGAAATCACCATTTTCTATGTTTTGAGGGTTTTGCTATGACCTCTTCGTTTTTACCCGTCGCCCGAAATTTGCACACGCTCTTCCTCTCACTATTTCGCCCTTTTACCCTCAAGGAAACAATTTATTGTTCTTATCGTTATAGCCCCCGAATCACATTTTTCCTCCATTCGAGCTGCCTAAAAAGCGCCAAAAACCCGTTCAAGTCCATTATCCTCGTTTTCTTCATCTCAAATCCCGAATTGCCATTACTAAACATTTTTAGAAAGCATTTTCCTATCTATTGCAAAAGACTTTTTATTTTAGAAAAAAAACACTAAAAACCCCCGGCTATGGTTGTCACCCGTAATTGCACGCAAGTTGGGGGAGTGCGATGTGATCTTGAGGCAAGGTGGCGCCAGATCGGAGGCGAGGTCCGAGGAAAGCTCGGAGGTACTTGGTAAAATCCAAAAAGGGTGCGACACCGGAGGTCACCCATCCCAAGACTACTCGCCCAAGCGCGCTTTAGCTGCGGAGTTCGATGGGATCCGGTGCACAAACGCTTATTTGGTATGATCGCACCCGTTATGAGTTGTTTGTCAAGTTTGTCCTTATGGGAGATGGGTGTAAGCAACCACGACCATCCACGTGGCACTGACGGAAGATTGGGTTTCAAGACGGGATTTTTGCAAGTCTAAGGTAAAAGTTCTCTCCATGGTCGTGCCGAGCTCCGAGAAAGAGGTTAGGGATGGTGTTTCCTCTACACGGTTCTTTCTTAAACCTACTCTTTGTGCATAATGAAGATTTCCTTCCCCGCCAAGATTTGGTTTCCATTCGTACATGTTACGAACCCGCATTCCTACCCTTCTGTTTGCTTCATAGCAGATTAGTTACTTTGGACGCATGTGCTTTGTGAGTCGCCCCTTCGGCATATTTTAACAATCCCACGTGTGCGGGAAGCAGTAGTTTCTTCAGTAGGAATCGGGTATATAAGAAGGTGTTGAGGCTCGTTAAGCATCCACGAATATATTTTGTTGCACTTGCTCAAAGGAGGTTGCCCCTCGAAGAGGCCTCCGATTCAATATCATTTCAAGTTCTTTTGTTTTAGCGGCTCATTGCAAGTTGTTTCCATTTGTAGTTGCATTACTGTGGTTGGTGAAATAGTGTTGCAGGGTCTCCACGTCTGGTACCAAAGTGATTTCCACACGGCCAATTTTTTGTTCCTCTCTCTTCAGATACTCGTGGCGATCCAATTCTGAACATCGCATGCTCTCACCTTGCCCAACCTGGGATCTTGGTGATAAGAAATTGGTCCAGATCTTGTTGCATTCATTCTCGCAGATCTGGGCGAAGTTGGGGTGGCTGTTTCTAGCAACTTTGCATTCCATTCGCATTCTGTTACCGTGCTAGCTGATTTTAGGTAGAAACCAGATGACCGTTTTATAGGGAAATAACAAGGATTGCAGATATGCGGCGCGAGGATAAGGAAAACCACAAGCACTCCTAAACTTGGCACGGGCATTAGCTAGAGCCAGGAAACCTTGAAAGTTGTAGGCGGTTGTCCCCATCTCGAACCGAAGCTTGAAATCATCCTTCATCGTTTGCTCGCGACCTTTCCTCCTTTTCTCGCATCTAGGATCTTCGGTGGGTGCTTGATAGTGCCCCTGTTCATAGATGCGGCCTGTGGTTTCAAAATCGCACGAGTCATAGGAAATTTGGTATCTTAGCCATATCTTTCGTACACTAGTTCCTTTTTCCCCGAAACTTTCCCGGAACACCCGAAATCCTGTCCCCGTGTTTCATGTGTTGAGGATCCGAGACACGGTTCCGTCCCTGTCACTCGAAATCCCCATTTTCTATGTTTTGCGGGTTTGTTATGACCTCTTCTTTTTTTACCCATTCGCATCGAAATTCACACACACTCTTCCTCTCACTATTCCGCCCTTTTACCCTCAAGGAAACAATTTCTAGTTCTTATCGTTACTGCCAAATCATATTTTTCCTCCATTCAAGCTGCCTAGAAAGCGCCAAAAACCCCGTTCAATTCCATTATCCTCGTTTTCTTCATCTCAAATCCCAAATTGCCATTACTAAACGTGTTTTAGAAAGTGTTTTCCTATCCATTGCAAAAGACTTTGTCTTTTAGAAAAAAACACTAAAAACCCCAAATATGGTTGTCACCCGTGATTGCACGCAAGTTGGTGGAGTGCGATGCGATCTTGGAGGTGAGGTCGGAGGCAAGGTCCGAGGAAAGCTCGGAGGTACTTGGTAAAAGCCAAAAAGGGTGCGACACCGGGAGGTCACCCATCCTAGTACTACTCTTGCCCAAGCGCGCTTAACTGCGGAGTTCTGATGGGATCCGGTGCACAAACGCTAGTATGATCGCACCCGTTACGAGTTGTTTGTCACGTTGTCCTTATGGGAGATGGGTGTAAGCCACCGTGACCATCCACGTGGCCACGACAGAAGATTGGGTTTCAAGACGGGATTTGTGCAAGTCTAAGGTACAAGTTCACTCTATGGTCGTGCCGAGCTCCGAGAAAGAGGTTAGGGATGGCGTTTCCTCTAAACAGTTCTTTCTTAAACCTACTCTTTGTGTAGAACAGAAGATTTCCTTCCCCTGCCAAGATTTGGTTTCCATTCGTAGATGTTAGGAACCCGCGTTCCTACCCTTACTTTGCTTCATAGCAGATTAGTTATTTGGAAGCATGTGATTTGTGAGTCGCCCTTCGGCATATTTTAACAATCCCACGTATGCGGGAAGTAGTAGTTTCTTTAGTGGGAATCGGTATATAAGAAGGTGTTGAGGCTCGGTGAAGCATCCACGAATATATTGTGTTGTGTTTGCTCAAAGGAGGTTGCCCTCTCGAAGAGGCCTGCTTATTCAATATCATATCAAGTTCTTTTGTTTTAGTGGCTCATTGCAAGTTGTTTCCATTTCTAGTTGCATTTCTTGTGGTTGGTGAAATAGTGTTGCGGGGTCTCCACATCAGTACGAAAGTGATTTCCACATGACCAATTTTTGTTCCTCTCTCTTCAAATACTCACGGTGATCTAATTCGCACATCGCATGCTCTCGCCTCGCCCAACCGGGATCTTGGTGATCGAAAGTGGTCAGATCTTGTTGCATTCTGTTATGTAGATCTCAGGCGGAAGTCATTGGGGTGTCTTTGTTTCCAAAGCAACTTTGCATTCCGATCGCGATTCATTCTTGTGCGGCACCTGATTTCCAGTAGAAACCAGATGACCATTTTATAGGAAATAACAAGGATTACGGACATCCAGTAGCGAGGAGATGGAAAACCACAAGCACTCCTAAACTTGGCACGGGCATTAGCTAGAGCCAGGGAACCTTGAAAGTTGCAGGTGGTTGTCCCCATCTCCAAACCAGAAGCTTCGGAAATCATCCTTCATCGTTTGCTCATGACCTTTCCTCCTTTTTCTTCGTGCAGGATCTTTGGTGGGTACTTGACAATGCCCCTGTTCACGGATGCGGCCGGGGTTTCAAAATCGCACGAGCCATAGGAAATTCGGTATTTTAGCCATATCTTTCGTACACTAGTTCCGTTTTCCCTGAAACTTTCTGGAACACCGAAATTCCCGTCCCTGCGTGTCATGCATTGAGGATCCGAGACCGGTTCCACCCCTGTCACTCGAAATCACCATTTTCTATGTTTTGAGGGTTTCTTTATGACCTCTTCGTTTTTACCCATTCACCCCGAAATTCGCACAAGCTCTTCCTCTCACTATTCTCCCCTTTTACCCTCAAGGAAACAATTTCCAGTTCTTATCGTTACAACCCCGAATCACATTTTTCCTCCATTCAAAATGCCTAGAAAGCACCAAAAACCCGTTCAAGTCCATTATCCTTGTTTTCTTTGTCTCGAATCCCGAATTGCCATTACTAAACGTGTTTTAGAAAAAGTTTTCCTATCCATTGCAAAAGACTTTTTATTTTAGAAAAAAACACTAAAAATGCCCGGTTATGGTTGTCCCGTGATTACACGAAGTTGGGGGAGTGCGATGTGATCTTGGAGGTGAGGTCCAAGGAAAGCTGGGAGATACTTGGTAAAAGCCAAAAAGGGTGCGACACTGGGAGGTCACCCATCCCAAAGACTACTCTGTCCCAAGCGCGCTTAGCTGTGGAGTTCGATGGGATCCGGTGCACAAACGTTGGTATGATCGCACCGTTACGAGTTTTTGTCACGTTGTCCTTATGGGAGATGGGTGTAAGCCACCGCGACCATCCACGTGGCCATGGCAGAAGATTGGGTTTTGAGGCGTGATTTGTGCAAGTCCAAGGTACAAGTTCTCTCTATGGTCATGCCGAGCTCGAGAAAGAGGTTAGGGATGGTGTTTCCTCTACACGGTTCTTTCTTAAACCTACTCTTTGTGCAGAATAGAAGATTTCCTTCCCCTACCAAGATTTGGTTTCCACTCGTAGATGTTAGGAACCCGTGTTCCTACCCTTCTATTTGGTTCATAGCAGATTAGTTACTTTGGACGCATGTGCTTCGTGAGTCGCCCCTTGGGCATATTTTGACAATCCTACGTGTGCGGGAAGTAGTAGTTTCTTAGTAGGAATCAGCATATAAGAAGGTGTTGAGGCTCGGTGAAGCATCCATGGATATATTGCGTTGCGCTTGCTCAAAGGAGGTTGCCCCCTCGAAGAGGCCTGCGATTCAATATCATTTCGAGTTCTTTTGTTTTAGCGGCTTGTTGCAAGTTGTTTCCATTTCTAGTTGCATTACTGTGGTTGGTGAAATAGTGTTGCAGGGTCTCCACGTCTGGTATGAAAGTGATTTCCACGGCCAATTTTTTGTTCCTCTCTCTTCAGATACTCGCGGCGATCCAATTCTGCACATCGCATGCTCTCGCCTCGCCCAACCGGGATCTTGGTGATCAGAAAGTGGTCCAAATCTTGTTGCATTCTGTTCTGCAGATCTAGGGTAGAAGTTGAGGGTGTGACGTTTCCAAAGAACTTTGCATTCCATTCGCATTCGCATTTGCGTGCCACTGATTTCGGGTAGAAACGAGATGACCGTTTCTGAGGAAATAACAAGGATTGCACACACGCTCTTCCTCTCACTATTCCGCCTCTTTTACCCTCAAGGAAACAATTTCAGTTCTTATCAATTCTGTTTGCCAAATCATATTTTTACCCATTCACATCGAAATTCACACATGCTCTTCCTCTCACTATTCTCGCCCTTTTACCCTCAAGGAAACAATTTCCGAGTTCTTATCACATTCTGCCAAATCATATTTTCCTCCATTCAAGCTGCTGAAAGCGCAAAAACCCGTTCGGTGTGACGGTGCCTGTTCATGGATGCGGCCGGGGTTTCAAAATCACACGAGTCATAGGAAATTTGGTATTTTAGCCATATCTTTCGTACACTAGTTCCTTTTTCCTTGAAACTTTCCCAGAACACCCGAAATCCCTATCCCCGTGTTTCATGTGTTGAGGATCCGAGACACGGTTCCACCCCTGTCACTCGAAATCACCATTTTCTATGTTTTGAGGGTTTCTATGACCTCTTCGTTTTTTACCCATTCGCCCCAACATTCGCACATGCTCTTCCTCTCACTAGTCTCCCCTTTTACCCTCAAGGAAACAATTTCCGGTTCTTATCGTTCTGACCCTGAATCACATTTTCCGTAGGATTGACTTATGGATTCGTTGGGTTTGTGAGATTTGTGGAGTCACAACCATGTACTCTTGGATGTTGCGGTCTGTTATGGTCATGCGTGAAATCAAGTTCTAATCCCTAGTATCCAGTAATCGTATGCTTTCTCAGCTTCTATGTTTAGGACCAACAACTGTGTGATTTTCTCAGAATATCTCACAGGCGTTCGTGCAACCTGGATCCTTAGACTGGTATCTATATCTGTGAGAGTGTCTCGCCTGGCTATGGGACCAAAGGATCACAACCAAAGGTTTGTTCTCTTTCGAACCCTTCTACAGTCATGTGAGTGTTTACCTAGGGCAATCTGTAATTTGGTTGGTTTGACCAAAACGTGTGTGCTTGGTCGTCCTCTATGTTTAACCCTCTCAACTGAGAACTGATCAGTTGTAAATCTGTTGTTGTTCGGAATACTTGTATTCTGAGATTTTGGTCTATGTCAACTATTGTTGTGACGAGGTTTGGTTGAGGCACGATTGGCTCAAATATATATTCCCTGGGCTCCTGAGGTCCCGTGATTGTCATACGAAATGAAATGTACTGAGCTTGGCTTATGCGATTCTCTGGCCTAGTCCAGAATTCTCTAGCTTCATTAGCCGCTATATCCAGTAAGGACAATTGTTCGATGATGATGGGTGGAATTGGAGTGGATTGGAATACTAGTGTGCGTAAGCCAACATCTATATCTGATTGACTTATGGATTCGTTGGGCTGTGAGATCTGTGGGTCACAACCATGTACTCTTGGATGTTGCGGTCCTGTTATGGTCATGCGTGAAATCAAGTTCTAATCCCTAGTATCCAGTAATCATATGCTTTCTCAGCTTCTATGTTTAGGACCAACAACTGTGTGATTTTCTCAGAATATCTCACAGGTGTTCGTGCAACTGGATCCTTAGAGTGGTATCTATATCTGTGAGAGTGTCTCCTGCACCTAGCTGTGGGACCAAAGGATCACAACCAAAGGTTTGTTCTCTTTCGAACCCTTCTACAGTCATGTGAGTGTTTACCTAGGGCAATCTGTAATTTGGTTGGTTTGACCAAAACGTGTGTGCTTAGTCGTCCTCTATGTTTAACCCTCTCAACTGAGAACTGATCAGTTGTAAATCTGTTGTTGTTCGGAATACTTGTATTATGAGATTTTGGTCTATGTCAACTATTGTTGTGACGAGGTTTGGTTGAGGCACGATTGGATAAAATATATATTCCCTGGCTCTCCGAGGTCCGTGATTGTCATACTAAAGCGAAATGTACAGAGCTTGGCTTATGCGATTCCTAGCGGGATTTTACTGCAAGCCATGCAATATGAAGCGACCAGAACCTGAAACTATCCTGTTTGAAGAGCAAAACCTGCAACTTTAATGGCTTCCTAAGCTATTCTATTCCAATGGATTGGGTAAAACAACAACACTGTTTGCACAAGCTGGATATGTGGCTTACCAACAGCTGGACAATGCTAATGAGCATGCAAATGAACTAAAACAAGTATTCTAAGCAAAATAATAGCTTAAATCTAATGCAAAGAGAAATTCAGTGACAAACTTCAGACCGGATTGGGTGAAATAACAAGCACTGCCTGCACAAGATGGGTATGTGGCTTACCAACAGCTGAACAATACTAACTAAACATGCAAGTGAATTGAAACTATGGCTTCTAAACAAGATAACAAGCTGGACTACTGAAAATGAGGAGATGAGAGCAAAAGATCAGTCTTCAAAATCAGGCCATTTGTTTGAGCACAAGCCATGCATTTATAGGAATTCAATCACCCAAAAATCAAAACCAAACTGAACTCCTAAACAATAAACAAAGGAAAAACACTATTCCAGGGGACCAAAAACATAAATGCATGCTCAAGTCGGCAAGGAAAGCTGGTGAAACATGATATTTCACGCGAGTCGCGTCAAAAGAACATTCTGGAAAATGTGCACATGACCACTTTGCTCGAGCGGGCGGCGGTTACTGAGGACCGCCGCCACGATCGTGGTGGCGATCACGAGACCGCCGCCGCCTGCAGGCGGTGGTTTCCATCGAAGATCAAAAGGCCAAGGAAAGAAGAAAAAGGAAAAAAAAGGGCACGGGGCTATGCGGGGCATGCGGGATGTTAACGCATACTCCGAGAGCTTTTTCGGATCCCGAACACCTTGCGAGGAGACCTGTATCATCATTGGGGCACTTGTTACACTGTTCTGCAGTACAGTACCTTACAATTTTGGGTACGTACATATTGCCCCCTTGGAGAAGCGTTTTAGCCATGAAGAGGCATAAAACGGTGGGTCCGAGTATGGCAGTCCCGAAATGGGGAGTTAGAAGTTATACCTTACACGTCCGTGTGTTGAAATTACGCCATCCAAAATTCCCGCTACCTGCAAAATGAAAAGAGGATTCAAGTGCAGATAGATACAATAACTTTGGAAAACAAATGCTAAAAAGACAGGGAATGAGAACGTACCATTTGTGCGGGGATAGGAACTTACCTCCGTCGGCGCTCCAAAACCTGCGAAAAAGTCTTTTAAAATGAATCAGGGCGCTATATATATGAAAGTGGGCCCATTTTCCTATTCATTTGCGCGAGTTGATTTGATTGATTTTGAGCTCTGGGACCCACGGTGACGGTTTCTTGCGTGAGTAGAGTCAAAACGTCCGCAGCGAGATCGTGATCATGCCTCCACGTGCGGAACACCGACCTCAGCGATCACAGGTTAGTTTTCTTCAATTTTGTGTTTTTCCCCCTTTAAATTTGAAATGCTAAATTTGTCGTAATGGGGGGGTTATTTTTGAAAATGTTAGGTTCAAAAGGTCCACCTAGGGGGGGCGCCTACTGGGTAGGCTCCATTTTTAGGTCAAATGGTCATTTTTTGCTAGTTTTAGGCTTTTTAGGATTAAAAACCCGCGTGGGTTTTCAGACCACGACCGCCGCCCCTGTTCAGGGCGGCCACGACCGCCGCCCTTAAGGTGGCGGTTACAAAACCGCCTCCCTGCTCAGGGCGGCGGTTCTGCACAGAATGCAAAAGAACTTATATTTGAGATTGTGTTTGTATTTTTTTGCACTTCTACACGTTTTTATGACCTTCTTGGTATTGTTCAGATATTAACTTGCTCTGTTTTGTGTGTTTTTGGGTGTATGCAGGCGAGAGGAGTATATTAGATGGAGCAGAGAGAGAGAGTGTGATTGGCTCTCAGGAGTACTGGATGCTCTCTCGCAGGATGAGGAGGACACACTTCAGAGGGCTGGTATACTGCGTATATCGCATGTGCCTCATGTTGCACCATCTAGTCACATCCTTTGTGACTTATTCTCTTATTGGGATGCAGATCGGAACACCTTCCGACTACCAGGGGTCCGTGGTGAGTGGACCATCACACTCGAGGATGTCTACCGTATTTTGGGGGTCCCGATCATCGGGAGGAGACTTACATTGGAGACAAGCAGGCTCATAGGCACAGCTTGCATAGTGGGTAGCATATATGGGAGATGCAGTTATCTCCACGGGGTCGAAGAAGGGAGTGAGAGTTCGATCCATTCCTTCTTTGCCTATCCCCGTACTTCGACAGGCCGTCATGGGGATCCTTGCCTCGAGACTGATCGGGCACAAGGAGGGATACATTGTTATCTTCTTTGGGCCCCCATCATTACGCAGATAGAGGGGCATGGCCGGATATATGCTTGGGGTGTAGATATTCTGGGGACCACCTACCATGATTTATACAGGGTGGTCCGTTTACAGGGACAGTCATTGAGCCACCCGACTTTAGTCATGAGTTGGGTGTATGAGCGTTTTATCCCTTATGGTAGAGGCGTGGAGGTGGCAGATCCTGGGGCTGTGAGGGCAGCCAGATGGACAGATATGTCGGTGCTTAGAGCACCTCACCAGCCAGTTGCCTCCCTTACTACTGCAGACATGGAGGTGACACCGTACCGGCTTATGGCCGGCATATGGGGAGAGGAGACTCTTACCTTGATCTCTTGCTCCACCACAGGGCAGCTCATTGATCGAGTGGGGCGAGTGGAGGTGCATCCTTTTGGCAGAGTTCCTCAGCAGTTTGGCCTACCGTATATGGGCATGCTTCCCCCAGTGGCGCCAGTTTACAGATCAGTTCGCGAGGCCAGAGGGGGGCCTAGAGGCCGTGGTTGGATAGTGATCACTCCTGGCATTCCCATTCTAGCCGGAGGATAGTTCGTGCTAGAGGGAGAGCTGGTGTGCCTCGGGCACCTTTACTTCAGATTGCTGCGGGTCCTGCTCATAGTAGCGATGACCCCATAGATATTGACTCCGACTCTGAGGAGCTTACAGAGGGAGGGTCGGAGGAGCAGACTGATGACAGTGATCCTGAGTGGCATGACACTCAGGACATTATGCAGGCAGAGAGGGCTGAGCAGAGTGCAGAGAAGGACACTCTAGTTTCAGAGGAGCCACTCTCTCAGGGCCATGGCGGAGAGGATGAGTCAGTTGCAGGGTGACATGTTGCCCCTGCCACGGAGCAGCCCCTCAGTCGGCAGCGGCATCTGCGGCAGGTGCCGGCCCCAGCGACCCATCTTGGATGCCTGGGGATCCGAGTAAGTTACCCTTCTCCCTTTTAATGTTTATTTAATTTAGGATTTGTTTTAATTGCTATCTCTCCTTGTGTTTTTATCTTGTATCTTTTAGCCTCTTGCTTGGTTTCTGATTTGTTTTTCTTCTTTGTTTGCAGAGACTGTTGACGAGTGGCGGGATCTGATCCGCAGGGTATGTACCGATTCCCTGATGATCCCCATGGATAGGACCCATGCGGAGCTATCCGTAGATGTCGGGAGCCCTCAGCAGCTGGTAGACATACTGATGTCTTCGCTCCCATTTGGCACGTGGCCAGGATGGTATCGACCCTTCGCACCGAGCTAGCGGGCTACAGGATGGCTGAGTGCCTTATGAGGAGCCATTCTCATGGTGAGACCACGGCTGCCCCTCGGGACCCTGAGCCCTCCGTACATTCAGAGCGCCGGCGTAGCCGGAGTCCTAGGCGAGGGCGTGCACCTTCGGAGGGGTCGCGTAGGGGTTGAGAGGCCATTTGGCCCTTGTGTATTTTGTACTATTGTATATCACGGGCTCTTTGAGCATTTTGACCATGCCTAGTGCATGATGGCATTGTATATAAACATTGATTATTTATATATATGCATTCGTTTTGGATCAAAACTTGGCACTCATGGCTTCTTTTCTATTTCCAGCTTCTTTGTATATACTACGATGTATGTTTGTATGCTTTTTAGAATGTATGCAATGGATAACAGATGGTGCAAATGTTTACTTTCTTTTTGTGTTTCATGATGCTGATACATGATATTGTAGATATATTGTGATTTCGAATCCTAGCTTCTGTGAGCAATTTGGATACCTCATGCTTGTTTTGCAAAGTGATGAATATAACCAGTATGATGAACAGATTAACTTGCCCCACTCCCAACTCCACGCAACTAGTAAGATGCGAGGGCTCATCACCAAGAGCCAAGAAGGGCGCAAGTTATGAAATGTGGTGAAATGATAGTGATGAAAGACAGACAAAGCTTTGGCGGAACCAAATTGGAAGCTACAAGCTTACTCTACCCGAATGACTTCATAGTTTAGAATGCACTTGCTTTGCGGTTTATCTAGACTTAGACCCGTAGATGGCCACATAGTAGACAAGATCTGGGTTTTTAGGATTTTAACTCTCTTGGAATTTTGAACATCTGATTCATTCATTTTTGACTCAAAGTTTGAATTGTTTGTTTATGACCTTTTAACGTTTGTTGTGTCAAGAGGACCCCCTATACTTTGCCCCATGCTACTAGTAAGAAGCGTGGGTTTATCACCATGGGCAAGGCATAGGTGAGTAAGGGCATTTCCATCCTTTCCCAACCCTACGTCACTAGTAAGAGACGCAAGCTCATCACCGAAGGTTGGTGGGGCAAGGAAATGTGTAAAAATAAAATTTTCTGTTTAATCAGTTTTTAACTTGCTTATTTGAGTAAAATGTCAGCATATGCTTATTTCCAAAGAGATGTATATATGGGATAGATGTGACACCATGAAGCTTCTAGAATGACCATAGGCAAGACACCTATCCTAAGAAGAAATCAAAGTGAGAACAAACTTGCAGATCTTGGTATGGTTACCGTTAAGACTTTGTCATGTCTGAATTTATTTGATAAAAGATTCTGAGATGATTTGATGATATCACGAAAATGGAGAGGTATGATTAAAGAGCTTTATGCCAAAAACATCACGAGTTTGTAATGAATTGCTTTGAGAATAGATTCCTTGATCACAATTTATGTAAGAAACAAGTGGACAAAATGATCTAAATCTATATGAAGATGCAATGTAGATAATTATACAAGTAGTGCTAGTTGCTTATGTGTAGAATCGCTTGAGGTGCAGGGAATTGACTATTTCACCAAATTCCTCACCTTCTAGTGTACATAAGAGGTAAGCACCATTTCCGTAGTCCTTCATGACTCGGTATGGGCCCAACCATTTGGGCCGGAATTTCCTTCCTTCGCCGGTCTTCTTGTCGATCCGGCTGTCTAGCCTTAGGACTAGATCACCTTCGTATATGTCGCATTCATAGACCTTCTTGTTGTACTGCTGGCACATCCGGTCAGCATAGACTCTATGTCGCTGCTCAGCATCTAACCTAGTTTCATCTAGGCTTTCTAGTTGGGAAAGATGTGCTTCTCTGTAAGCGTCTTCATCCAAAATCCCTTGTAGTGAAATGTGGAGACTGGGTATTTCGACCTCAAGTGGGAGAACTGCTTCTGTCCCAAATACTAGTGAGAAAGGAGTTGCTCCCGTTGGTGTTCTTATTGAGGTTCGGTGGGCCCACAAGGCTGGATATAACTTCAAATGCCAATCTCGTTTGTTTTCTTTCACCATTTTAAGGAGAATGGCTTTCAGTGTCTTGTTTGTCACTTCAGCCTGTCCGTTGGCTTGGGGATAATACAAGGAAGCCGTATGATGGCTTATCTTAAATTTACTACACAGTTCGCGAACTTCTTCATTTTTAAAAGAAGTTCCATTATCAGAGATAATGATTTGCGGGATACCGCATACCTGCAAATGATTTGGTTCAAAATGAACTTGGCGATTACCGACCCAGGTACAGTAGTAAGAGGCATGGCCTCCACCCATTTGGTAAAATATTCAGTGGCCGTGATTATAAAATTATGGCCGTCTATGGATGAGGGAGAGAATTTCCCTATTAAGTCTAGACCCCATGTAGAAAAGGGCCATGGAGTTGCGATTGGTTGTAGAGCTTGTGCTGGCATGTGGATCTCGTGGGAGAATTCTTGGCACTTATGACACCTGCGTGCAAACTCTATCACGTCATGTTCTAGAGTGGGCCAGAAATAGCCCATTCGATGTATTTTTCGAGCGGTGGCATGGCCACCGAAGTGGCCTCCACATATACCGCTGTGAGATTCATGGAGAATCTTCTTGGATTCCTCTGTGTCGACACACCTTAGGAGCATTCCATCGAACGCCTTTCGATAGAGAACCTGCTCTATAATGACGTATTTAGCTACGATTATGCGTAACCGTCTTCTTTGTTGTGGTGTAGCTCCTTCTGGATATGTATGGTCCATGATATAGTTAATGATGTCAGCGTACCAGGGACACTCAGAGATAGCGGGTCGGGTTTCGATGTAGTATACGCACTCATCTGGAAAGTCTAAATCTACTAGATCGCCTCCATCTAATGGGTTGTCAGCTAACCAATCCGCAATGATTTTCCCTTTAACTAACTTCTGATTTACAAATGTTAATTCGAATTCTCCCATTAAGGTTATAAAACGTCCAGCCTTTTTAGACAATGACCCTTGTGTGAGGAAAGTCCGTAGATGGTCCGTTTTTACCATGACTTTCATTTCTTGATTCAGCATATAATGTCTTAGGCGTTTAGTAGCAAAGACTATGGCGAGACATTCTCGTTCTACCTGTGTATAGCATGTTTCATAGTCGAGCAACGTTCGGCTGATGAAATAAATTACGCGTTCTCTCTTGTTATCATCTTCTTGGGCCAACATACAGGCCAACGAGACATTGGTAGCTCGTGAATATAGAATTAACGGGTGATCTAGCTTAGGTGGCATTAGCGTAGGTGGTGATAATAGAAAATGCTTAACTGCTTCAAAGGCTTCATTACAGTCTTCGGTCCAATCAATGCTATAGTCCTTCTTGAGTAAATTGTTGATTGGATGAACGACGAAGCTTAAGTCCAGGATAAATCTCCGGATTGTGCCCAGCTTTCCGAGAAATGATCTGATTCCAGATTCATCTGAAGGTGGAACCATTTCGAGGACAGCCCAAATTTTGGTTGGGTCAACATCTATCCCTCGTGACGATATGATATAGCCTAGGAGCTTCCCTCCTGTTACACCAAAGACGCATTTCTCTGGGTTTAATGTGACTCCGTATTCTATTAGACGTGAAAGAATGACGCGGAGTACTTCGGGATGGTCACAACGCTTCTTGGCCTTAGCCAATAAGTCATCTACGTAAGATTCCATGATTTTATGAATTAGATCGTGAAATATGTATGTCATGGCCCGCTGGTACGTAGCACCGGTGTTTTTGAGACCGAATGGCATAACAACGTAGCAATAGGTTCCCCAAGGAGTTATAAACGTGGTCTTAGCTTGATCTTGCTCAGATATTCTGATTTGATTGTATCCCGAGAATCCATCCATGAGAGACAAGAGTTCAAAACCAGCCGTTGCATCAACAATAACATCTATGGATGGTAATGGGAAGTCATCCTTAGGACATGCTTTGTTGATATCTCGGAAATCTATGCAGATGCGTATCTTTCCATTCTTCTTGAGAACGGGGATGATATTAGATACCCATTGGGAGTAGTCGACTGGTTTGATGAACCCTACCTGGAGGAGTTTTATTACCTCCTCTTTTACCATGAGAGCTACTTTGGGCTTCATGGGTCTTGATTTTTGTTTAATTGGCTTTGCATCTGATTTAGTGACGAGGTTGTGCACCGCAATGTGGGGTGTGACTCCTGTCATCTCCTTATAATTAAATGCAAAATCCTTCTGATGTTCTTTGAGAATCTGAGTATGTATTTCCACTTCTTCTGGGGTTAAGGATGATCCTAATTTCAATATTCTCGGTTCATCTTCTGTCCCGATGTTGACATCGATTGTTTCTTTGATCAAAGAGGTGTTACCCTCTTCGAACTCAGGTGGTGCTGGAGGTAAATCCAAACCCTCCCCATTGTCTACTGCGTATATGCTAGGTTCCATTTGTGAGGGGAAATCCATCATGGGATTCCCGAAATAGGAAGATGAATGTGGAATTAAAGATAAATCTAGCATATGATAGGAGAGATGTAATGCCGCATAGGCGTTTAAGTATTCCAAAGTGGCCATATTATTATCGACGTGGTCTGGGGTGGTAGATTCACTTCCACTTGAAAGGGGATTTGTCATTATTTTTATCAATGGCTCATCACGAATGGACACCGTGAACTGGGTATCTTCTAACTCATTACTTGGAGTAAAACGTGATGCTGAAGTTGCTATTGAATCGGCGAGAAGATTTTTCTCTCACGGGATTGCTTCAATGGATATGAAATTAAATGCCTTGCTTAAATTTAATACGAATTTTCAAGTGTTCGGCTTTGGTTTCATATACTTCAGAAACTTGATTTGCCACTAATTGTGAGTCTCCTAAGACTCTGATGTTATCAACACCAATTCTCTTGGCTAAAGTGAGGCCAAGGAGGAGGGCTTCGTACTCAGCGCCGTTGTTTGTGCATTCAAAGTTTAACTTAAAAGCGAATGGGAGGACTTTCTCCTTGGGCGAAGTAAGAATTATACCTGCCCCACTCCATAATGGCATTTAGCTCCATCGAAATGGAGAGTCCAATACTTAGTCGGGAGTATAGATGTTGGGGCATTTGCTGCGTTTGCGCACTCTACTTCTACCATACAGAGGTCCTCTGCTGGAAGGGAACCAACACCTAGGGAATATCCTATGCCTACTGAATCAAATGGTAAGAACATTGGTGAATCTTGTTCTATCAACTCAACGATTTTCGCAGTAGTCCCTAATGATACTGTTTCTTTAGTTTTATCTTTGGGGGTTGGAATTGTTTTGGCTATGCTGATAGTTTCAAGATCCGTCATAGGTACCAACTTTTCCTCTGGTTTTGGGTCAGTGGGTTTATTAAGTTGGTTTGTTGGAAGTTCAAATTCTGAGTGCACCCCTGGTCTTTTCTTTAAATCAGCTAGGTGCAAATCGAAAGGTTTTGGATCGCCTTTGGCTACAAATACCTTTCCTAGATGCAAGAATCTTACTTCTTGAAATAAAGTAGAAGGGATTGCCTTCATTCGGTGTATCCATGGTCGGCCGAGTATCATATTATAATTAGTTTCCCGATCTATAATATAAAACTCAGTCAGGATTGTTTTGGGCCCTAAGGTGACCGGCAGTATTATAGTTCCTATTGAAGTGGCTTTAAGGCTATCATAGCCTCTTAATGTATTTCAAGTAGTGGAACAGTTTGTTTCCCCATATCCAAGTTTTTGGAGGAAAGAGAAAGGGACTATTATAACTTCGGCCCCATCGTCAACCATTTCCCGTTTTACATAGTTATTATAAACCCATACTTGTAAGTGTAAGGCTGGATCACCTCAACGTGCGATCTCAACATCTGTGGGCATTTTACTTATTTCGAATATGAATTTGACATCCTTGTCTAGGCTGCCCCGGAGGGTGGATATCAAAATCTACATGATTTACTTGTGTTTCAGGAGGTGGAGTGATGTTAATTAGATGACCTAGACCTAATGCTTCTAAAAGAGCAGCTCTGTGAGGAGGAGAGTTCTTTAGTAAATCTAAAAATGAGATGTGCGAGAAGGTCTTTGTTAGGTCATTAATTAAATCATAGGCACCTACGGGTTTTTCTACTATTTGCTGACTCTTATCTGTTTCTGGCAGATGACTTGAGCTCGGTTGAGAGAAATATTCTCGCGTTCTTGTTATAGCTTCGATAGGTAGTTCAGCGTCTAATTCTACCAAACTGACTATCTTGGGTCTCGGTTGACTTCCTAACTGTGGTGCAACTGATGGATTTAATGAAGTCGAGGCTTCGTGATCATTGTTTCCTGTCATTGCACTTTTGTTTGTTCCAGTTGGATTCAGCCTATTGCTATCATGATTTGGGAGTGGATCGTTAAAGATCTTGAGGGGAGCATTCTGAGGGGAAACTACCCCTGTGAGCGTATTTGGTGATGATGAGACGAGATCTGCCAAAAACAAATCTGTGAAGAACTGTCTTTGTTCTTCTGGCAAACGTTGCATAAATTTATTGTAGTCACGACACGTTCTAGTATCGTGACCCCGAATTTTGTGGAAACCACAATAAGAATTGGGGTTGTAATTCCTGTTTTGTTGGTTTGGTGTGTATTGTGGCCTAAAATTCTGATCAAACTGTTGCCTATTAGGATTAAAATTTTGCATTTGTTGTTTCTGGCTTTGGTTTTGATAACCAAATGAGTTTTGACTTGGCCGTTGCATGGGATTTCACCGCCGTTGTTGTTGTTGTGGATGGTTAAAATCCACTGTATTGATTGTCGAGGTAAAGTTGTTGTTTCATTGGTTGTTTGTTTGTGATGGAGTATTGACAACATTTACCTTCTTGGGCTGGTCGGTTACTCCATCCGTTGTTACACCCCGATTTTTGTTAAGGATTTTGGGTCCTTGATTAACGTTTGTGGTAGTGGGATAATTTGTAGCATTCTGATTGGGGGTGATTAACCTCCCATTTGCTCCATATGTCTTACGACCACTATCTATTGCTGCTTGGTCTATTCGAAGAGCGCTCTCAAGTACTTCATCGTAAGTTCTTAGTGGGAACTTCTAGACTTCTTCCTTCACCTCTTTGCTGAGAGAATGAAGGAATAAATCGCATAGTTCCATCTGATCCATGTTTGGAGCACTTGCCGAGGAATAAAGGACTGTACGCCACCTTTGGATGAAATGGGCGACAGATTCGTTGTGTTCTTGTTTGATGTGTAAGAATTCCCTGATTCCTGTTCTCAACAATTTGTTCATGTCGAATGCCTTAATGAATTCTGATACGAGCTGTTTAAATGAATGGATGGAGGCTTCAGGTATTCTATAATACCAGTCGAGAGCAATGCCTTCCAAGGTTTTGGGGAATATTTTAGCAACAACCCCATCCCAAGGGAGTAATTCTCATATGGTGTAGCGTAAGCCTTGATATGTGCCTTGGTAGGGGCATAGGGAAGTCCCTGTGTTTGAGCAAACATGCCGGGAGAGGAGAACATATCTCCTTGTGGTGATTTGGAGTACATGTTTAAGTATGACGGGGTATTGTCTAGTAATGGGTTACTTGATACTAGACCGGGAGGAATAGTGTTAGAGATGACAGGCCTTGTTGGCGTTTGTTGTGGATAGTGAGGAGGCATACCTAATGTGCCTACACCTGTGAGGAGATCTACTTGGCCAGAGTGGTATGGAGGATTGGAACTTCCTGCTTGTATGAACGGAGAGTTTTGACTTGCTTGAGCAAGTTCTAACCCTCTCACTTTTTCTACTAACGTTGAAATGACTTCATTTGGTGAAGTCATGGTGCTTTTCTGAGCGGTGTTTGTTGTATACCCTGGTGTTGTATAGGCATATGATAGCCTGTCATGAATTGATTGCTATCTTGCCAAGTTTCTCCGAGAGTATTTCCTATATGCAGTGGCATAGAGGTATTTTCTTGAAAAGAGACCTCGGGTTGTATTTGTAAACTTCCTATGGGTGGGTACATACCCCGAGAATGTTGTTCACTCCTAGGATAACGTATTGACTGTTCATCATCTAAGACCAGGTATGGGTCTGACTGCCTACTGATTTGTGGTCTAAGTAGCATTTGAGGAGACGAACCAGATTCTCCGGTAAACGTCATATTGTTCGAGCCTGAAGGCTCTGTTTGTTGTGTTCGAGGGGGTTGATCTAACTCCTCTGTCTGAAAAGACGAGTTATATCTGTTTCTTGTTGACAACTGATTAGTTGAATAGTTGTCACCCCATACTGAGAGTGAGGGTGATGATTGCCTATTCTGTTGGGCGTAGTATGCCTCGAGACCCAAGAGGGGTCTGCCATATTCATCGAATCCCGACATATTCGGGGGGTATATGAATACCCGTAGAATAATGGGAAGGAACGAAGGTGATTTGTGAAAGGATACGTGATACTATGACTCCGGGTGAGAAAGTAGGAAGTTTTACGTCAGCTTCACTAATTTCGTTTGTTTCACGTTGGGTTCACCAGTTTTGTACACCGGAAAAGTGACAGGCGAGCGTGAGAATCTACAAGTGACTCTTCCACGTACCTGACCTCTCGAGGTCGTGCTGAGATAGCCGGTGGGGGTAGAATATGCGTTGGATTCAGACAAACTAGTTAGGTAGTCTAATGTCTTTGACACGCACTAGTGGAATTTGTGAATCTAAGGCAAAGAAGGCCCTTCTAACTTGGACTGGTGTGATAGATCGATCGGCAAGGATGACTGCTCGAAGGCTCCAATCAATATCGAGCTCTGGCGTGATTCGATCTATGGGTTGTGGAATACGTGGAAAATGACCTGGGATAGTTTCGTGTATGTCTCCAGATAAGGTCATAGGGTGGATGGTGAAAACAATTGACTCTATGGACGATTCTCTGGCCTAGTCCAGAATTCTCTAGCTTCGTTAGCCGCTATATCCAGTAAGGACAATTGTTCGATGATGATGGGTGGAATTGGAGTGGATTGGAATACTAGTGTGCGTAAGCCAGCGTCTATATCTGATTGACTTATGGATTCGTTGGGCTGTGAGATCTGTGGGTCACAACCATGGACTCTTGGATGTTGCGGTCCTGTTATGGTCATGCGCGAAATCAAGTTCTAATCCCTAGTATCCAGTAATCGTATGCTTTCTCAGCTTCTATGTTTAGGACCAACAACTGTGTGATTTTCTCAGAATATCTCACAGGCGTTCGTGCAACCTGGATCCTTAGACTGGTATCTATATCTGTGAGAGTGTCTCCTGCACCTGGCTGTGGGACCAAAGGATCACAACCAAAGGTTTGTTCTCTTTCGAACCCTTCTACAGTCATGTGAGTGTTTACCTAGGGCAATCTGTAATTTGGTTGGTTTGACCAAAACGTGTGTGCTTGGTCGTCCTCTATGTTTAACCCTCTCAACTGAGAACTGATCAGTTGTAAATCTGTTGTTGTTTGGAATACTTGTATTCTGAGATTTTGGTCTATGTCAACTATTCTTTGTGACAAAGTTTGGTTGAGGCACGATTGGATCAAATATATATTCCTGGCTCCCGAGGTTTCGTCACTGAAGATCAAAAGGCCAAGGAAAGAAGAAAAAAGGGGAAAACAAAGGGTGCGGGGGCTAGGCGGGGCATGCGGGATGTTAACGCATACTCCGAGAGATTTTCCGGATCCCGAACACCTTGCGAGGAGACCTGTATCATCATTGGGGCACTTGTTACTTTACACTGCTCGTAGTAGTAAGTATCTTACAATTTTGGGTACGCATGATTCGTGCATGTACACCGATTTCGGTAGAAACTAGATGACCGTTTTACTGTGGAAATAACAAGGATTACGAGACATCCAGCGCCAGGAGAAGGAAAATCACAAGCACTCCTAAGCTTGGTACGGCATTAGCTAGAGCCAGAAACCTTGAAAGTTGCAGGCGGTTGTCCCATCTCCAGACACGAAGCTTGAAATCATCCTTCATCATTTCTCGTGACCTTTTCTCCTTGTTTACGCATGCAAAGATCTTGATGGGTGCTTGACAATGCCCCCTGTTCACGGATGTGTCAAAATCACGACATAGGAAATTCGGTATTTTAGCCATATCTTTCATACACTAGTTTCGTTTTCCGAAACTTTCCTGGAACAACCGAAATCCCCGTCCCCCGCGTTTCATACGTTGAGGATCTAAAACCCAGTTCCCCCCTCGTCACTCAAAACTGCCATTTTCTATGTTTTGAGGGTTTGCTCATATGACCTCTTTGTTTTTACCCGTTCGCCCGAAATTCGCACACGCTCTTCCTCTCACTATTCCGCCCCTTTTACCCTCGAAGAAAACAATTTCCAGTTCTTATCGTTATGACCCCGAATCGCATTTTTCCTCCATTCAAATTTGCCTAGAAAGCGCCAAAACCCCGATCAAGTCCATTATCCTCGTTTTCTTCATCTCAAATCCCGAATTGCCATTACTAAACGTGTTTTAGAAAGCGTTTTCCTATCCATTGCAAAATACTTTTTATTTTAGAAAAAAACACTAAAAACCCATTTATGGCCATGGTGTCACCCGTGATTGCACGCAAGTTGGGGAGTGCGATGCGATCTTGGAGGCAAGGTTGGTGCCAGATCGGAGGCAAGGTCCGAGGAAAGCTCTCGAAGGTACTTGGTAAAAGCCAAAAAGGGTGTGACACGGAGGTCACCAATCCCGGTACTACTCGCCCAAGCGCTTAAGCTGCGGAGTTCGATGGGATCCAGGTGCACAAACGCCGGTATGATCGCACCCGTTATGAGTTGTTTGTCATCTTTGTCCTTATATGAGATGGGTGTAAGCCTCCGCGACCATCCACGTGGCTGACTTGGAAGATTGGGTTTCAAGACAGATTTGTGCAAGTCTAAGGTACAAGTTCTCTCTATGGTTGTGCCGAGCTCCGAGAAAAGGTTAGGCACGGTGTTTCCTCTACACAGTTCTTTCTTAAACCTACTCTTTGTGCGAGAATAGAAGATTTCCTTCCCTACCAAGATTTGGTTTCCATTCGTAGATGTTAGGAACCGTTTTCCTACCCTTCGTATGCTTCATAGCAGATTAGTTACTTTGGACGCATGTGCTTTGTGAGTCGCCCTTCGGCATATTTTAACAATCCCACGCAAAGTGAAGCAAGTAGTTTCTTCGAGTAGGAATCAATATATAAGAAGGTGTTGAGGCTCAGTGAAGCATCCACGAATATATTGTGTTGCGCTTGCTCAAAGGAGGTTGCCCCCTCGAAGAGGCCTGTAATTCAATATCATTTCGAGTTCTTTTGTTTTAGCGGCCCGTTGCAAGTTGTTTCCATTTCTAGTTGCATTACTGTGGTTGGTGAAATAGTGTTGCAGGGTCTCCAAGTCTTGTACCAAAGCGATTACCACGGCCAATTTTTTGTTCCTCTCTTCGATACTAGCGGTGATCCACCCCGCATGTCGCATGCTCTCACCTCGCCCAACCGGATCTTGGTGATCGAAAGTGGTCCAGATCTTGTTGCATTGCAGATCGCAGATCTAGGCGAAGTTGCATGGGCTGTGCCATTTCCAACAACTTTGCATTCCGTTCGCATTCTCGCTACCATGCCAACCGATTTGGTGGAAACCAGATGACGCTTTTTACAGGAAATAACAAGGATTGCAGAGGCGTCCAAAGTGCCGGGAGAAGGAAAATCACAAGCACTCCTAAACTTGGCATTGCATTAGATAGAGCCAGAAACCTTGAAAGTTGCAGCGCTTGTCCCCATCTCCGAACTAGAAGCTTCGTAAATCATCCTTCATCATTTGCTCGTGACCTTTCCTCTTTGTTCTCAAGTGCGAGGATCTTGGTGGGTGCTTGACAATGCCCCCTGTTCAAGGATGCGGCGGTGGTTTCCAAATTGCACGTCATAGGAAATTTAGTATTTTAGCCATATCTTTCGTACACTAGTTCCGTTTTCCTTGAAACTTTCCGAGAACACCCAAAATACCCGTCCCCACGTTTCATGCGTTGAGGATCCGAGAACCGGTTCGCCCCGTCGATCGAAACCGCCGGTTTCTATATTTTGAGGGTTTGCTATGACCTCTTCATTTTTACCCGTTTGCCCCGAAATTCGCACACGCTCTTCCTCTCACTATTCCGCCCTTTTACCCTCAAGGAAACAATTTCCAGTTCTTATCGTTACAACCCCATAATCACATTTTTCTCCATTCAAGCCGCCTAGAGAGCGCCAAAACCCGTTCAAGTCCATTATCCTCGCGTTTTCTTCATCTCAAATCCCGAATCCCGGTGCCATTACTAAACGTGTTTTAGAAAGCGTTTTCCTATCCATTGCAAAAGACTTTTTATTTTAGAAAAAAACACTAAAAACCCCGTCTATGGTTGTCACTTGTAATTGCACACAAGTTTGGGGAGTGCGATGCGATCTGGAGGCGAGGTCGGCGCCAGATTGGAGGCAAGGTCCGAGGAAAGCTCTCTGAGGTACTGGTAAAAGCCAAAAAGGGTGCGACACGGGAGGTCACCCATCCCAAGATTACTCGCCCCTAATCGTGCTTAATTCACGGAGTTCGATGGGATCCGGTGCACAAACGCTGGTATGATCGCACCCGTTATGAGTTGTTTGTCACGCTGTCCTTATGGGAGATGGGTGTAAGCCACCGCGACCATCCACGTGGCCATGGCAGAAGATTGGGTTTCAAGACGGGATTTGTGCAAGTCTAAGGTATAAGTTCTCTCTATGGTCATGCCGAGCTCCGAGAAAGAGGTTAGGGATGGTGTTTCCTCTACACGGTTCTTTCTTAAACCTACTCTTTTTGCGTAATGAAGATTTCCTTCCCCTGCCAAGATTTGGTTTCCATTCGTAGATGTTAGGAACCCGTGTTCCTACCCTTCTGTTTGCTTCATAGCAGATTAGTTACTTTGGACGCATGTGCTTTGTGAGTCGCCCCTTCGGCATATTTTAACAATCCCACGTGTGCGGGAAGCAGTAGTTTCTTCAGTAGGAATCAGTATATAAGAAGGTGTTGAGGCTCAGTGAAGCATCCACGAATATATTGTGTTGCGCTTGCTCGAAGGAGGTTGCCCCCTCGAAGAGGCCTGCGATTCAATATCATTTCGAGTTCTTTTGTTTTAGCGGCTCGTTGCAAGTTGTTTCCATTTCTAGTTGCATTACTGTGGTTGGTGAAACAGTGTTGCAGGGTCTCCACGTCTGGTACCAAAGCGATTTCCACGGCCAATTTTTTGTTCCTCTCTCTCGCGGCGATCCAATTCTGCACATCGCATCGCACGCTCTCACCTCGCCCAGCCGGGATCTTGGTGATCGGAAAGTGGTCCAGATCTTGTTGCATTATTGCTCGTAGATCTGCGCGTGAAGTTGCGGGTCGTGGCTGTTTCCAAAGCAACTTTGCATTCCGTCGCATTCTGCTACCGTGCTGTACTGCCCGATTTCTCGTGGAAATTAGATGACTGCTTTTACGTGGAAATAACAAGGATTGGCAGACATCCACGCTAGAGAAGGAAAATCACAAGCACTCCTAAACTTGGCATGGGCATTAACTAGAGCCGGGCAACCTGAAAGTTGCGGCGCGCTTGTCCCCATCTCCAACCAAGTGAGAAATCATCCTTCATCGTTTGCTCGTGACCTTTCCTCCTTGTTCTACGTGCAGGATCTTCGGTGGGTGCTTGACAATGCCCATGTTCACGGATGCGGCGAGGGTTTCAAAATCGCACCATCCATAGGAAATTCGGTATTTTAGCCATATCTTTTGTACACTAGTTCCATTTTCCCTGAAACTTTCGGAACACCCGAAATCCCCGTCCCCGCGTTTCATGCGTTGAGGATCCGAGACACGGTTCCGCACCTGTCACTCAGAAACTGCCATTTTCTATGTTTTGAGGGTTTGCTATGACCTCTTCATTTTTTACCCGTTCGCCCGAAATTCGCACACGCGCTCTTCCTCTCACTATTCCGCCCCCTTTACCCTCTAGGAAACAATTTCCAGTTTTTATAGTTACTGACTCCCGAATCGCATTTTTCCTCCATTTAAGCTTTGCCAGAGCGCAAAAACCCCATTCAAGTCCATTATCCTCATTTTCTTCATCTCAAATCTCAATTGCCATTACTAAACGTGTTTTAGAAATTGTTTTCCTATCCATTGCAAAAGACTTTTTATTTTAGAAAAAAAAACACTAAAAAGCCCCGGCTATGGTTTTCACCTGTAATTGCACACAAGTTTACGGAGTGCGATGCGATCTTGGAGGCGAGGTTGGCGCCAGATCGGAGGCAAGGTCCGAGGAAAGCTCTCGGAGGTACCTGGTAAAAGCCAAAAAGGTTGCGACACGGGGAGGTCACCCATCCCAGTACTACTCTGGGCAAGCGCTTAACTGCGGAGTTCTGATGGGATCCAGTGCACAAACGCTGGTATGATCGCACCCATTATGAGTTGTTTGTCACGCTGTCCTTATGGGAGATGGGTGTAAGCCACCACGACCATCCACGTGGCCACGGCCAAGATTGGGTTTCGAGACGGGATTTGTGCAAGTCTAAGGTACAAGTTCTCTCTATGGTTGTGCCGAGCTCCAAGAAAAGGTTAGGCACGGTGTTTCCTCTACACAGTTCTTTCTTAAACCTACTCTTTGTGCAGAATAGAAGATTTCCTTCCCCTACCAAGATTTGGTTTCCATTCGTAGATGTTAGGAACCCGTGCTCCTGCCCTTCTGTTTGCTTCATAGCAGATTAGTTACTTTGGACGAATGTGCTTTGTGAGTCGCCCCTTCGGCATATTTTAACAATCCCACGCGTGCGGGAAGCAGTAGTTTCTTCAGTAGGAATCAGTATATAAGAAGGTGTTGAGGCTCAGTGAAGCATCCACTCGAAGGAGGTTGCCCCCTCGAAGAGGCCTGCGATTCAATATCATTTCGAGTTCTTTTGTTTTAGCGGCTCGTTGCAAGTTGTTTCATGCGTTGAGGATCCGAGACACGGTTCCGTTCCTCCATCGTCACTTAGAAACCGTCATTTTCTCTATTTTGAGGGTTTCTTTATGACCTCTTTATTTTTACCCATTCGCCTCAAAATTCACACACGCTCTTCCTCTCACTATTCTACACCTTTTACCCTCAAGTAAACAATTTCCATTCTTATCGTTCATGACCCCCGAATCACATTTTTCCTCCATTCAAGCCGCCTAGAGAGCGCAAAAACCATGTTCAAGTACATTATCCTCGTTTTCTTCATCTCAAATCCCGAATTGCCATTACTAAATGTGTTTTAGAAAGCGTTTTCCTATCCACCGCAAAAGACTTTTTATTTGAGAAAAAAACACTAAAAATCCCGCTATGGTTGTCACCCATAATTACACGCAAGTTGGGGAGTGCGATGCGATCTTGGAGGTGAGGTCGGCGCGCATTGGAGGCAAGTTCCAAGGAAAGCTCGGAGGTACTTGGTAAAAGCAAAAAGGGTGCAACAGGGACTTCACAAGAGGTCACCCATCCAAGTATTATTTTGGCCCAAGCGCGCTTAATTACGGAGTTCTAATGGGATCCGGTGCACAAACGCTAGTACCAAAGTCTCCATGTCTCCATGTCTCCATGTCTCCATGTCTGGTACCAAAGTGATTTCCATGTCTCCACGATTCACGTGGTTGGTGAAATAGTGTTGCGGTGGTCTCCATGTCCTGTACCAAAGTGATTTCCACGGCCCAATTTTTGTTCCTCTCTCTCGTCTGAAGTAGATACTGTGGCGATCCAATTCTACACATCGCATGCTCTCACCTCGCCCAACCGGGATCTTGGTGATCAGAAAGTGGTCTAGATCTTGTTGCATTCTCGTTATGCGAGATCACGGGAAGAAGTCATGGCTGTGCCGCTTCTAGTAACTTTGCATTTATTCGCATTCTTACCGTGCCGCTTTCCAGCCGATTTTCAGGGTAGAAACCAGATGACCATTTTACAGGAAATAACAAGGATCAGACATGCGGTGTCGGGAGAAGGAAAATCACAAGCACTCCTAAGCTTGGCACGGGCATTAGCTAGAGCTGTCAACCTTGAAAGTTGTAGGCGCTTGTCCCCATCTCCGAACCGAAGCTTCGAAATCATCCTTCATCATTTGCTCGCGACCTTTCCTCCTTGTTTCGCATGCGCAGATCTTGATGGGTGCTTGACAATGCCGTTGTTCACGGATGCGGCCGGTGGTTTCAAAATTGCACGAGCCATAAGAAATTCGGTATTTTAGCCATATCTTTCGTACACTAGTTCCATTTTCCCTAAACCTTTTAGGAACACGAAATCCCCGCCCCCGCGTTTCATGCGTTGAGGATCCGAGACCGGTTCCGCTCTCCCGTCACTCGTAAATCGCAATTTTCTATGTTTTGAGGGTTTCTTTATGACCTATTCATTTTTACCCGTTCGCCCCGAAATTCGCACACGCTCTTCCTCTCACTATTCCGCCCCTTTTACCCTCAAGGAAACAATTTCCAGTTCTTATCGTTACAGCCCCCGAATCGCATTTTTCCTCCATTCAAGCTGCCCAGACAGCGCCGAAAACCCCGTTCAAGTCCATTATCCTCGTTTTCTTCATCTCAAATCCCAAATTGCCATTACTAAACATGTTTTAGAAAGCGTTTTCCTATCCACTGCAAAAGACTTTTTATTTTAGAAAAAAACACTAAAAACACCTTGCATTTATGGTTGTCACCCGTAATTCGCACGCAAGTCGGGGGAGTGCGATGCGATCTTGGAGGCGAGGTCGGCGCCAGATCGGAGGTAAGGTCCGAGAAAAGCTCGGGAGGTACTTGGTAAAAGCCAAAAAGGGTGCGACACCGGGACTTCACAGGAGGTCACCCATCCCAGTATTACTCTGGCCCAAGCGCGCTTAATTACGGAGTTCTAATGGGATCCGGTGCACAAACGCTAGTATAATCGCACCTGCTATGAGTTGTTTGTCACGCCTGTCCTTATGGGAGATGGGTGTAAGCCACCGTGACCATCCATGTGGCCACGGCGTAAGATTGGGTTTCAAGATGGGATTTGTGCAAGCCTAAGGTACAAGTTCTCTCTATGGTCTTGCATCGAGCTCCGAGAAAGAGGTTAGGGATGGTGTTTCCTCTACATGGTTCTTTCTTAAACCTACTCTTTGTGCAGAACACAAGATTTCCTTCCCCTACCAAGATTTGGTTTCCATTCGTAGATGTTAGGAACCCGTGCTCCTACCCTTCTGTTTGCTTCATAGCAGATTAGTTACTTTGGACGCATGTGCTTTGTGAGTCGCCCCTTCGGCATATTTTAACAATCCCACGTGTGCGGGAAGCAGTAGTTTCTTCAGTAGGAATCAGTATATAAGAAGGTGTTGAGGCTCAGTGAAGCATCCACGAATATATTGTGTTGCGCTTGCTCGAAGGAGGTTGCCCCCTCGAAGAGGCCTGCGATTCAATATCATTTCGAGTTCTTTTGTTTTAGCGGCTCGTTGAAGTTGTTTATATTTCTAGTCAGACATCGTGGGTGGTGAAATAGTGTTGCGCAGGTTCTCCACGTCCGGTACCAAAGTGATTTCCACGGCCAATTTTTGTTCCTCTCTCTTCGGATACTGCGGCGATCCATTCCTCGCACATCACATGCTCTCATCTCGCCCAACCTGGGATCTTGGTGATCGGAGAAAGTGGTCTAGATCTTTGCATTCTATTCTCGCAGATCTGCAGGCGAGATGTGCGGGCTATGCCGCTTTCCAGAACTTTACATTCCGTTCGCATTCTCGCTATACAGTGCACCGATTTGGTAGAAACCAGATGACCGTTTACGGAGTAAATAACAAGGATTGTAGACATCCGGTAGCGGAGAAGGAAAATCACAAGCACTCCTAAGCTTGGCACGGGCATTAGCTAGAGCCGGAGTCAACCTTGAAAGTTGCGCAGGCACTTGTCCCCATCTCCAGACCTGAAGCTTTCAGAAATCATCCTTCATCGTTTGCTCGCGACCTTTCCTCCTTGTTCTACGTGCAGGATCTTCGGTGGGTGCTTGACAATGCCCCTGTTCACGGATGCGGCCAGGGTTTCAAAATCGCACGAGTCATAGGAAATTCGGTATTTTAGCCATATCTTTCGCAGACACTAGTTCCATTTTCCCCGAAACTTTCCTAACACCCGAAATCCCTGCCAGCGTTTCATGTGTTGAGGATCCGAGACCCGGTTCCACTCCCCGTCACTCGTAAATTGCCATTTTCTATGTTTTGAGGTTTGCTATGACCTCTTCATTTTTTACCCATTCGCCCGAATTCGCACACTCTTCCTCTCACTATTCCGGCCCTTTTACACTCAAGGAAATAATTTCAGTTCTTATCGTTCTGACCCCGAATCACATTTTTCATCCATTCTGTTTCGCCAGAGAGCGCCAAAACCCTGCTCAAGTCCATTATCCTTGTTTTCTTCATCTCAAATCCCGAATTTCCATTACTAAAAGTGTTTTAGAAAGTGTTTTCCTATCCACTGCAAAAGAATTTTTATTTTAGAAAAAAACACTAAAAACCCCGCTATGGTTGTCACCCGTAATTGCACGCAAGTTGGGGAGTGCGATGCGATCTTGGAGGCGAGGTCGGTGCCGATCGGAGGCAAGGTCCGAGGAAAGCTTGGAGGTACTTGGTAAAAGCCAAAAAGGGTGCGACACTCGGGACTTCACGGGAGGTCACCCATCCCAAGACTACTCGACCAAGCGCGCTTAATCGGCAGAGTTCGATGGGTTCGGATGCACAAACGATGGTATGATCGCACTGCGTTATGAGTTGTTTGTCACGTTGTCCTTATGGGAGATGGGTGTAAGCCACCACGACCATCCACGCGGCCACACTGCAGAAGATTGGGTTTCAAGACGGGATTTGTGCAGGCAAGGTGCAAGTTCTCTCTATGGTCGTGCCGAGCGCCGAGAAAGAGGTTAGGGATGGTGTTTCCTCTACACTGGTTCTTTCTTAAACCTACTCTTTTTGCGTAGTAAATGAAGATTTCCTTCCCCTACCAAGATTTGGTTTCCATTCGGAGATGTTAGAACCCGTGTTCCTACCCTTCCGCGTTTGCTTCATAGCAGATTAGTTACTTTGGACGCATGTGCTTTGTGAGTTGCCCTTCGGCATATTTTAACAATCCCACGTGTGCGGGAAGCAAAGAGTTTCTTCAAGGTGGGAATCAAGATATAAGAAGGTGTTGAGGCTCGGTGAAGCATCCACGAATATATTGTGTTGCGCTTGCTCAAAGGAGGTGCCCTCGAAGAGGCCTCGCGATTCAATATCATTTCGAGTTCTTTCGTTTTAGCGGCTCGTTGCAAGTTGTTTCCATTTCTAGTTGCAGACATCGTGGTTTGTGAAATAGTGTTGCAGGTCTCCACGTCTACGGTACCAAAGTGATTTCCATGGCCAATTTTTTGTTCTCTCTCTTCGTATACTCAAGGCGATCCATTCGCACATCGCATGTTCTCACCTCGCCCAACCGGGATCTTGGTGATCGTAAATTTTTCCAGATCTTGTTGCATTCCGTTCTTGATTTGTGCGAAGTGCGGGTTGTGCCGCCTTCAAAGAACTTTGCATTTCGTTTCGCATTCTCGTTACCGCGTGTACCGATTTCGGTGAAAACCAGATGATAACCGCTTTAAGTAAATAACAAGGATCGGCAGACATGCCCAGTGCGGGGAGAAGGAAAATCACAAGCACTCCTAAACTTTGCACGGGCATTAGATAGAGCCGTGTAATCTTGAAAGTTGCAGGCACTTGTCCCCATCTCCGAACCGTGAAGCTTCGGGAATCATCCTTCATTGTTTGCTCACGACCTTTCCTCCTTGTTCAACGCAGGATCTTCGTGGGTGCTTGACAATGTCCCCTGCTCACTGGATGCGCCGTGGTTTCAAAATCGCACGAGCCATAGGAAATTCGGTATTTTAGCCATATCTTTCGTACACTAGTTCCGTTTTCCCTGAAACTTTCCCGGAACACCCGAAATCCCCGTCCCCGCGTTTCATGCGTTGAGGATCCGAGACCCGGTTCCGCTCCTGTCACTCAGAAATCGCCATTTTCTATGTTTTAAGGGTTTGCTATGACCTCTTCGTTTTTTACCCGTTCGCCCCGAAATTCGCACACGCTCTTCCTCTCACTATTCCGCCCCTTTTACCCTCAAGGAAACAATTTCTAGTTCTTATCGCATACCCCGAATCAAATTTTTCCTCCATTCAAGCTCGCCAGAGAGCGCCAATAAAACCTCGCTCAAGTCCATTATCCTCATTTTCTTCATCTCAAATCCCGATTGCCATTACTAAACATGTTTTAGAAATCATTTTCCTATCCACTCTGCAAAAGACTTTTTATTTTAGAAAAAAAAACACTAAAAACCCGCTATGGTTGTCACCCGTAATTGCACGCAAGTGGGGGAGTGCGATGCGATCTTGGAGGCGAGGTCAGCGCTAGATCGGAGGCAAGGTCCGAGGAAAGCTCTGAGGTACTTGGTAAAAGCCAAAAAGGGTGTGACATCGGGACTTCGGGAGGTCACCCATCCTAGTACTACTCGCCCAAGCGCGCTTAATCGCGGAGTTTTTGATGGGATCCGGTGCACAAACGCCGGTATGATAACACACGTTATGAGTTGTTTGTCACATTGTCCTTATGGGAGATGGATGTAAGCCACCGCGACCATCCACGTAGCCACTTGCAGTAAGATTGGGTTTCAAGACGGGATTTGTGCAAGCCTAAGGTACAAGTTCTCTCATGGTCGTGCGAGAGCCAAGAAAGAGGTTACGGATGGTGTTTCCTCTACATGGTTCTTTCTTAAACCTACTCTTTGTGCGTAATGTAAGATTTCCTTCCCTACCAAGATTTGGTTTCCATTCGAGATGTTAGGAACCCGTGTTCCTACCCTTCCGTTTTGCTTCATACAGAGATTAGTTACTTTGGACGCATGTGCTTGTGGAGTCGCCCTTCGACATATTTTAACAATCCCACGTGTGCGGGAAGCAAGAGTTTCTTCCGGTGGGAATCAAGATATAAGAAGGTGTTGAGGCTCATGAAGCATCCACAAATATATTGTGTTGCGCTTGCTCAAAGGAGGTTGCCCTCGAAGAGGCCTCGCGATTCAATATCATTTCGAGTTCTTTCGTTTTAGCGGCTTGTTGCAAGTTGTTTCTATTTCTAGTTCAGCATTTCGTGGTGGTGAAATAGTTGTCAGCAGGATCTCCACGTCTCGTACTAAAGTGATTTCCACGGCCAATTTTTTGTTCCTCTCTCTTCGTATACTCGCGGCGATCCACCCCGCACATCGCATGCTCTCACGCTCACCGCCAACTGGGATCTTGGTGATCGTAAAGTGGTCTAGATCTTGTTACATTCTATTTTGCAGATCCGGGTAGGTTGTCAGTGGGGTCATGTCTGCTTTCAAAGAACTTTCAGATTCCGTTCGCATTCTCGTTACGTGCTGCCCGATTTGGGAAGAAACCAGATGACCATTTTACAGTGGAAATAATAAGGATTGTAGACATCCAGCCGCTGGAGAAGGAAAATCACAAGCACTCCTAAGCTTGGCACGGGCATTAGCTAGAGCCAGAAACCTTGAAAGTCAGCAGGCGTTGTCCCCATCTCCGAACCAAGCTTTAAATCATCCTCCATCGCTTGCTCGCGACCTTTCCTCCTCGCTTTCGCGCGCAGTGATCTTCGTGGGTGCTTGACAATGCCCCTATTCATGGATGTGGCTAGGGTTTCAAAATCACATGAGCCATAGGAAATTCGGTATTCTAGCCATATCTTTCGTGACACTAGTTCCGTTTTCCCCGAAACTTTTCCTAACAACCAAATCCCGCGCCCCGTGTTTCATGCATGAGGATCCGAGACCCGATTCCGCCTCCCGTCACTCGAAATCACCATTTTCTATGTTTTGAGGGTTTCTATGACCTCTTCATTTTTTACCCGTCGCCTCAAATTCGCACATGCTCTTCCTCTCACTATTCCGCCCCTTTACCCTCAAGGAAACAATTTCAGCTTCTTATCACATACCCGAATCGCATTTTTCCTCCATTCAAGCTCGCCTGGAGAGCCAAAACCCGCGCTTCAAGTCCATTATCCTCATTTTCTTCATCTCAAATCCCAATTGCCATTACTAAACGTGTTTTAGAAAGCGTTTTCTATCCACTGAAAATACTTTTTATTTTAGAAAAAAACACTAAAAACCCCTGGCTATGGTTTGCCACCCGTAATCGCACACAAGTCGGGGGAGTGCGATGCGAGATCGGCGCGGATCGGAGCAAGGTCCGAGGAAAGCTCGGAGGTACTTGGCAAAAGCCAAAAGGGTGCGACACCGAGACTTCCCGGGAGGTCACCCATCCCAAGATTACTCGCCCAAGCACGCTTAATCTGCGGAGTTCTGATGGGATCTGGTGCACAAACGCCTGGTATGATCGCACTGCTATGAGTTGTTTGTCACAATGTCCTTATGGGAGATGGGTGTAAGCCACCGCGACCATCCACGAGCTATGGTAGAAGATTGGGTTTCAAGACGGATTTGTGCAAGCCTAAGGTACAAGTTCTCTCTATGGTCGTGCCGAGCACCAAGAAAGAGGTTAGGGATGGTGTTTCCTCTACATGGTTCTTTCTTAAACCTACTCTTTGGGCGTGACACAAGATTTCCTTCCCCTACCAAGATTTGGTTTCCATTCGTAGATGTTAGAACCCGTGTTCCTACCCTTCCGTTTGCTTTATAGTAGATTAGTTACTTTGGACGCATGTTCTTTGTGAGTCGCCTTCTAAGCATATTTTAACAATCCCACGTGCAAGGGAAGCAAAAAGAGTTTCTTCCAAGGGAATCAAGATATAAGAAGGTGTTGAGGCTCGTTGAAGCATCCACGAATATATTGTGTTGCGCTTGCCAAGGAGGTTGCCTCTCGAAGAGGCCTCGCGATTCAATATCATTTCGAGTTCTTTTTCGTTTTGCTCATTGCAAGTTGTTTCCATTTCTAGTCAGACAATGGTGGTGAAATAGTGTCAGCAGGTCTCCACGTCTCGTACCAAAGCGATTTCCACGGCCAATTTTTTTTTCTTCTCTCTTCGAGATACTCGCGGCGATCCAATTCCACCCATCGCATGCTCTCACCTCGCCCGACCGGGATCTTCGTGATCGAAAGTGGTCCAGATCTGTTGCATTCTCGCTTCGCAGATCGGGCGTGGTCAGTGGGCTATGACGCTTTCAAAGAATCTTTCAGATTCCGTTCACATTCTGCTACCGTGCGCGCCCGATTTCTGTAGAAACCAGATGACCGCTTTACTGTGGAAATAACAAGGATTGCAGACATCCAAACGCCGGGAGAAGGAAAATCACAAGCACTCCTAAGCTTCGCACGGCATTAGCTAGCTAGAGCTGTGTCAACCTTAAAAGTCAGAGGCGTTGTCCCCATCTCCGAACCGTAAGCTTTCGAAATCATCCTTCATCGTTTGCTCGCGACCTTTCCTCCTCGTTCTCGCGCGGCAGATCTTCGATGGGTGCTTGACAATGCCCCCTGCTCACGATGATGCGCCGTGGTTTCAAAATCGCACGAGCCATAGCAAATTCGGTATTTTAGCCATATCTTTCGCACATAGTTCCGTTTTCCCCGAAACTTTCCTAACACCGAAATCCCCGCCCCTCGCTTCATCCGCTGAGGATCCGAGACCTTGCTCCGCCTCCCCGTCACTCGAAATCGCCATTTTCTATGTTTTAAGGGTTTCTATGACCTCTTCGTTTTTACCCGTCGCCCGAAATTCGCACACGCTCTTCCTCTCACTATTCCGCCCTTTTACCCTCAAGGAAACAATTTCCAGCTTCTTATCACATACCTTCGAATCGCATTTTTCCTCCATTCAAGCCGCCTAGAGAGTGCCAAAACCCTGCTCAAGTCCATTATCCTCGTTTTCTTCATCTCAAATCCCGAATCGCCATTACTAAACGTGTTTTAGAGAGCATTTTCCTATCCATATAAAAGACTTTTTATTTTAGAAAAAAACACTAAAACCCCTGGCCATGGTTGTCACCCGTAATCGCACGCAAGTTGGGGAGTGCGATGCGATCTCGGGTCGGCGCGAGATCGGAGGCAAGGTCCGAGGAAAGCACGGAGGTACTTGGCAAAAGCAAAAAGGGTGCGACACGGGACTTTCCCGGAGGTCACCCATCCAAGATTACTCGCCCAAGCGCGCTTAACTGCGGAGTTCTGATGGGATCCGGTGCACAAACGCTGGTATGATCGCACCCGTTATGAGTTGTTTGTCACGCTGTCCTTATGGGAGATGGGTGTAAGCCACCGCGACCATCCACGTAGCCACGGCAGAAGATTGGGTTCCAAGACGGGGATTTGCGCAAGTCTAAGCTACA
Source organism: Taxus wallichiana var. yunnanensis (assembly GCA_018340775.1). Taxonomy (NCBI): domain Eukaryota; kingdom Viridiplantae; phylum Streptophyta; class Pinopsida; order Cupressales; family Taxaceae; genus Taxus; species Taxus wallichiana. Next base: position 662,772,880 of record CM031241.1, read on the forward strand.
AGTTCTCTCCATGGTCGTGCCGAGCTCCGAGAAAGAGGTTAGGGATGGTGCTTCCTCCGCATGGTTCTTTCTTAAACCTACTCTTTGTGCAGAACACAAGATTTCCTTCCCCTACCAAGATTTGGTTTCCATTCGTAGATGTTAGAACCCGTGTCCTACCCTTCGCATTTGCTTCATACAGATTAGTTACTTTGACGCATGTGTTTTGTGAGTCACTCCCTTCAGCATATTTTAACAATCCCACGCGCAAGGGAAGCAAAGTAGTTTCTTCAGAGGGAATCGCATATAAGAAGGTGTTGAGGCTCGTTGAAGCATCCACGAATATATTGGTTGCGCTTGCTCAAAGGAGGTCCCTCTCGAAGAGGCCTCGCGATTCAATATCATTTCGAAGTTCTTTTGTTTTAGCTGCGGCTCGCTGCAAGTTGTTTCCATTTCTAGTCAGACATCGTGGTTGGTGAAACAAGTGTTGCAGGTCTCCACGCTCCGTACCAAAGCGATTTCCACGGCCAATTTTTTGTTCCTCTCTCTTCACATACTCGCGGCGATCCACCCGCACACATCGCACGCTCTCACCTCGCCAACCGGGATCTTCGTGATCGGAAAGTGGTCCAGATCTTGTTGCATTATTTCGCAGATCGGGCTGAAGTCAGGTCATGCGCTGCTGCTTCCAAAGAATCTTCAGATTCCGTTTCGCATTCTATTACCGTGCTGCACCGATTTGTGGTAGAAACCAGATGACCGCTTTTTTACAGGAAATAACAAAGATGGCAGACATCCACGTGGAGAGGGAAAATCACAAGCACTCCTAAACTTGGCACGGCATTAGCTGCCAGAGCCAAGCAACCTTGAAAGTCGCAAGCGGTTATCCCCATCTCCGAGCCGTAAGCTTCGAAATCATCCTTCATCGCTTGCTCGCGACCTTTCCTCCTTTTCTTCACGCGTAGGATCTTCGGTGGGTGTTTGACAATGCCCCCTGCTCACTTGATGCGCTGTGGTTTCAAAATCGCACGAGTCATAGGAAATTCGGTATTTTAGCCATATCTTTCATACACTAGTTCCGTTTTCCCCGAAACTTTCCCTAACACCCAAATCCCGCCCCCGTGTTTCATGCGCTGAGGATCCGAGACCTGCTCCGCCTCCCGTCACTCGTAAATCGCCATTTTCTATATTTTGAGGGTTTGCTATGACCTCTTTGTTTTTTACCTGCTCGCCTAAAATTCGCACACGCTCTTCCTCTCACTATTCCGCCCCTTTTACCCTCAAGGAAACAATTTCCAGCTTTTATATCACATGTATGCCCCCAAATCGCATTTTTCCTCCATTCAAGCTACTGCCAGAAAGCGCCAAAACCCCATTCAAGTCCATTATCCTCGTTTTCTTCATCTCAAATCCCGAACCGCCATTACTAAACGTGTTTTAGAAAGTGTTTTCCTATCCATCGAAAAGACTTTTTATTTTAGAAAAAAACACTAAAAACCCCGGCCTATGGTTGTCACCCGTAACCGCACGCAAGTTGGGGGAGTGCGATGCGATCTCGAGGCGAGGTCGGAGGCAAGGTCCGAGGAAAGCTCTGAGGTACTTGCAAAAGCCAAAAAGGGTGCGACACGGACTTCCCGGGAGGTCACCATCCCAAGTACTACTCGCCCAAGCGCGCTTTTTAATCGCGGAGTTCGATGGGATCGTGCACAAACGATGGTATGATCGCACCCTATGAGTTGTTTGTCACGCCGCTTATGGGAGATGGGTGTAAGCCACCGCGACCATCCACGTAGCCACGGTAAGATTGGGTTTCAAGATGGGATTTGTGCAAGTCTAAGGTACAAGTTCTCTCCATGGTCATGCCGAGCGCCGAGAAAGAGGTTAGGATGGTGTTTCCTCTACATGGTTCTTTATTAAACCTACTCTTTGTGCAGAACACAAGATTTCCTTCCCTACCAAGATTTGGTTTCCATTCGTAGATGTTAGAACCCGTGTTCCTACCCTTCATTCGCTTGCTTCATAACAAATTAGTTACTTTGGACGCATGTGCTTTGTGAGTCACCCCTTCTAAGCATATTTTAACAATCCCACGCAAAGTGGGAAGCAAAGAGTTTCTTCAAGAGGGAATCAAGATATAAGAAGGTGTTGAGGCTCATGAAGCATCCACGAATATATTGTGTCAGTGCTTGCTCAAAGGAGGTTCCCTCGAAGAGGCCTCGCGATTCAATATCATTTCGAGTTCTTTTGTTTTAGCGGCTCGTTGCAAGTTGTTTCCATTTCTAGTCAGACATCGTGGTGGTCAGAAAAAGTGTTGCAGGTCTCCACGCCTCGGTACCAAAGCGATTTCACGTGGCCAAATTTTTGCTCCTCTCTCTTCGATAGTCGCAGCGATCCACTCTAGACATCGCATCGCACTCTCACCTCGCCAACCGGATCTTCGTGATCTAAAGTGGTCCAGATCTTGTTGCATTTGCTTCGCAGATTCGGGCGGAAGTTGTGGGTCAGCGCTGTTTCAAAGAACTCTGCAGATTCCGCTCGCATTCTGCTACGTGCTGCCGATTTCGGTAGAAACCAGATGACCGTTTTTACAGGAAATAACAAGGATTATAGACATCCAAACGCCAGGAGAGGGAAAATCACAAGCACTCCTAAACTTGGCACGAGCATTAGCTAGAGCTGTGCAACCTTGAAAGTTGCAGCGGTTGTCCCCATCTCCAAGCTTAAGCTTCGAAATCATCCTTCATCGCTTGCTCGTAACCTTTCCTCCTTGTTTCGCGTGCAGATCTTCGATGGGTGCTTGACAATGCCCCCTGCTCACGATGCGCCTGTGGTTTCAAAATCGCACGAGCCATAGGAAATTCGGTATTTTAGCCATATCTTTCGTACACTAGTTCCGCTTTCCCCGAAACTTTCCCTAACACCCAAATCCCCGCCCCCGCTTTCCGCATTGAGGATCCGAGACCGGTTCCGCTCCCCGTCACTCGTAAATCGCTATTTTCTATGTTTTGAGGGTTTGCTATGACCTCTTCGCTTTTTTACCCATTCGCCCGAAATTCGCACACGCTCTTCCTCTCACTATTCCGCCTTTTACCTCAAGGAAACAATTTCAGCTTCTTATCGTTATAAATTTCAATCGCATTTTTCCTCCATTCAAGCTCGCTCAAGAGCGCCAAAACCCGCTCAAGTCCATTATCCTCGTTTTCTTCATCTCAAATCCCGAATTGCCATTACTAAACGTGTTTTAGAAAGCGTTTTCTATCCATCGAAAAAAGACTTTTTATTTTAGAAAAAAACACTAAAAACCCCCGGCTATGGTTGTCACCCGTAATCGCACGCAAGTGGGGGAGTGCGATGAGATCTCGAGGCAGGTTTCGGAGGCAAGGTCCGAGGAAAGCTCTGAGGTACTTGGAAAAAGCCAAAAGGGTGCGACACGGGACTTCCGGAGGTCGCATCATAGATTTACTCGCCCAAGTGCGCTTAATCGCCGGAGTTTCGATGGGATCCGTGCACAAACGCTAGTATGATCGCACCTGTTATGAGTTGTTTGTCACGCTGTCCTTATGGGAGATGGGTGTAAGCCACCGCGACCATCCACGTAGCCACGGCAGAAGATTGGGTTCCAAGACGGGATTTGTGCAAGTCTAAGCTACAAGTTCTCTCCATGGTCGTGCCGAGCTCCGAGAAAGAGGTTAGGGATGGTGTTTCCTCTACATGGTTCTTTCTTAAACCTACTCTTTGTGCAGAACAAAAGATTTCCTTCCCCTACCAAGATTTGGTTTCCATTCGTAGATGTTAGGAACCCGTGCTCCTACCCTTCCGTTTGCTTCATAGCAGATTAGTTACTTTGGACGCATGTGCTTTGTGAGTCGCCCCTTCGGCATATTTTAACAATCCCACGTAAAAGGAAGAAGTAGTTTCTTCAAAGGGAATCAAGATATAAGAAGGTGTTGAGGCTCGTTGAAGCATCCACGAATATATTGTGTTGCGCTTGCTCAAAGGAGGTCGCCACCTCGAAGAGGCCTCGCGATTCAATATCATTTCGAAGTTCTTTTGTTTTAATGCTCGTTGCAAGTTGTTTCCATTTCTAGTCAGACATCGTGGTGGTGAAATAGTGTCAGCAGGTCTCCACGCCCTGTACCAAAGCGATTTCCACGGCCAATTTTTTGTTCCTCTCTCTTCGTATACTCGTGGCGATCCAATTCGCACATCGCATCGCTCTCACCATCGCCCAACCGGGATCTTCGTGATCGAAAGTGGTCCAGATCTTGTTGCATTCCGTTCTCGCAGATTCCGGGCGCGAAGTTGTGGGTCTGCGCTGTTTCAAAAACTTTCAGATTCCATTTCGCATTCTCGTTACTCGTGTACACCGATTTGGGTAAACCAGATAACCGCTTTTACTGTGGAAATAACAAGGATTGCAGACGCCCAAAGGCTGTGGAGAAGGAAAATCACAAGCACTCCTAAACTTGGCACGGCATTAGCTAGAGCTGTGCAACCTATAAAGTTCAGAAGGTGTCCCTATCTCCAAGCCGTAAGCTTCAGTAAATCATCCTTCATCGCTTGCTCGCGACCTTTCCTCCTCGCTTCGCGTGCAGGATCTTCCGTGGGTGCTTGACAATGCCCCTGCTCACTTGATGCGCGCTAGGGTTTCAAAATCACACGAACCATAGGAAATTCGGTATTTTAGCCATATCTTTCGTACACTAGTTCCATTTTCCCTTGAAACTTTCCCGAACACCCAAATCCCGTCCCCCGCTTTCATGCGCTGAGGATCCGACACCCGGTTCCGCCTCCCGTAACTCGTAAATCGCCATTTTCTATAATTTGAGGGTTTGCTATGACCTCTTCTTTTTTACCCGTCGCCCGAAATCACACATGCTCTTCCTCTCACTATTCCGCCTTTTACCCTCAAGGAAACAATTTCAGCTTCTTATCACATGTACTTCGAATCACATTTTTCCTCCATTCAAGCCGCCTGATAGCGCAAATAAAACCCCTGCTCAAGTCCATTATCCGTTTTCTTCATCTCAAATCCCGAATCGCCATTACTAAATGTGTTTTAGAAAGCGTTTTCCTATCCATCGCAAAAGACTTTTTATTTTAGAAAAAAACACCAAAACCCCGCTATGGTTGCACACCATAACCGCACGCAAGTTGGGGAGTGCGATGCGATCTTGGAGGCGAGGCGCTAGATCGGAGGCAAGGTCCGAGGAAAGCTCTGAGGTACTTGGCAAAAGCAAAAAGGGTGCGACACAAGGACTTCCCGGGAGGTCACCCATCCCAAGACATTACTCGCCCAAGCGCGCTTAACAAATGGAGTGTTGATGGGATCCGTGCACAAACGCTAGTATGATCGCACTCTGTTATGAGTTGTTTGTCACGCCTGCCCCTTATGGGAGATGGGTGTAAGCCACCGCGACCATCCACGTAGCCACGTTAGAAGATTGGGTTCCAAGAGGGGATTTGTGCAAGTCTAAGGTACAAGTTCTCTCATGGTCGTCTCGAGCGCCAAGAAAGAGGTTAGGGATGGTGTTTCCTCTACATGGTTCTTTCTTAAACCTACTCTTTGTGCAGAACACAAGATTTCCTTCCCCTACCAAGATTTGGTTTCCATTCGTAGATGTTAGGAACCCGTGCTCCTACCCTTCCGTTTGCTTCATAGCAGATTAGTTACTTTGGACGCATGTGCTTTGTGAGTCGCCCCTTCGGCATATTTTAACAATCCCACGTGTGCGGGAAGCAGTAGTTTCTTCAGTAGGAATCAGTATATAAGAAGGTGTTGAGGCTCAGTGAAGCATCCACGAATATATTGTGTTACGCTTGCTCAAGGAGGTTGCCCCTCGAAGAGGCCTCGCGATTCAATATCATTTCGAGCTCTTTTGTTTTAGCGGCTCGTTGCAAGTTGTTTCCATTTCTAGTCAGACATATGGTTGGTGAAAAAAGTGTTGCAGGTCTCCATGTCCGGTACCAAAGCAATTTCCACGGCCAATTTTTAGTTCCTCTCTCTTCGATACTTGAGTAATGCGATCCATTCTACACATCGCATGCTCTCAACATGCCCAACCGGATCTTGGTGATCGAAAGTGGTCCAGATCTTGTTGCATTTTGTTCTCGCAGATCTGGGCAAAAGTCAGGACTGTGCTCGTATCCAAAGAACTTCAGATTCCGCTTCGCATTCTCGTTATCGTGCCACCGATTTCGGTAGAAACCAGATGACCGCTTTTAGAGGGAAATAATAAGGATCGCAGATATCCAAGCCGGGGAGAAGGAAAATCACAAGCACTCCTAAACTTGGCACGGCATTAGCTAGAGCTAGAAACCTTGAAAGTGCAGGCAGGTTCTCCCCATCTCCAAACCAAGCTTCGAAATCATCCTTCATCGCTTGCTCGCGACATTTCTTCCTCGTTCTCGCGTGCGTGATCTTCGTGGGTGCTTGACAATGCCCCCTGCTCACGGATGCGCCTGTGGTTTCAAAATCGCACGAGCCATAGGAAACTTAGTATTTTAGCCATATCTTTCGTACACTAGTTCCATTTTCCCCGAAACTTTCCCGAACACCCGAAATCCCCGTCCCCGCGTTTCATGCGCTGAGGATCTAAGACCTTGCTCCGCCCCGTCACTCAAAATCACCATTTTCTATGTTTTAAGGGTTTCTATGACCTCTCTGCTTTTTTACCCGTTCACCCCGAAATTTGCACACGCTCTTCCTCTCACTATTCCGCCCCTTTACCCTCAAGGAAACAATTTCGCTTCTTATCGCATACCCCGAATCGCATTTTTCCTCCATTCAAGCTCGCCTGCAGAGCGCCAAAACCCCGCTCAAGTCCATTATCCTCGTTTTCTTCATCTCAAATCCCGAATTGCCATTACTAAACGTGTTTTAGAAAGCGTTTTCCTATCCACCGCAAAGACTTTTATTTTAGAAAAAAACACTAAAAACCCTGCTATGGTTGTCACCCGTAATTGCACGCAAGTTGGGAGTGCGATGCGAGGTCTCTCGGGAGGCGAGATCGGAGGCACGGTCCGAGGAAAGCTCTGAGGTACTTGGCAAAAGCCAAAAAGGGTGCGACATAGGGACATCCTGGAGGTCACCCATCCCAAGCATTTACTCGCCCAAATGCGCTTAATCGCGGAGTTCGATGGAATTGCGTGCACAAACGCTGTATGATCGCACCATTATGAGTTGTTTGTCACGCCGTCCTTATGGGAGATGGGTGTAAGCCACCGCGACCATCCACGTAGCTACTGGCAGTAAGATTGGGTTTCAACACGGGATTTGTGCAAGCCTAAGTACAAGTTCTCTATGGTCGTGCCGAGCTCCGAGAAAGAGGTTAGGATGGTGTTTCCTCTACATGGTTCTTTCTTAAACCTACTCTTTGTGTAGAACAAAAGATTTCCTTCCCCCTACCAAGATTTGGTTTCCATTCATAGATGTTAGGAACTCGTGTTCCTACCCTTCCGCTTTGCTTCATAGCAAGAGATTAGTTACTTTGGGACGCATGTGCTTTGTGAGTCGCCCTTCGGCATATTTTAACAATCCCACGTGCGGGAAGCAAGAGTTTCTTCAAGAGGAATCAATATATAAGAAGGTGTTGAGGCTCGTTGAAGCATCCACGAATATATTGTGTTGCGCTTGCTCAAGGAGGTGCCCCCTCGAAGAGGCCTCGCGATTCAATATCATTTCGAGCTCTTTTGTTTTAGCGGCTCGCTGCAAGTTGTTTCCATTTCTAGTCAGACATCGTGGTGGTGAAATAGTGTTGCAGGTCTCCATGTCCGGTACCAAAGCAATTTCCACGGCCAATTTTTTTGTTCTCTCTCTTCGATACTTGCGGCGATCCACCTCGCACATCGCATGCTCTCAACATGCCCAACCGGGATCTTGGTGATCGTAAAGTGGTCCAGATCTTGTTGCATTTTGTTCTCGCAGATCCGGGCAAAAGTTGTGGACTGTGGTCGTTTCAAAGAACTTTGATTCTCTTCGCATTCTCGTTATCGTGCTGCCCGATTTCGGGTAGAAACCAGATGACCGTTTTAGAGGGAAATAACAAGGATCGCAGACATCCAAAGGCCGGAGAAGGAAAATCACAAGCACTCCTAAGCTTGGCATGCATTAGCTAGAGCTAGAAACCTTGAAAGTGCAGCAGCGCTTCTCCCCATCTCCAAACCAAGCTTTAAATCATCCTTCATCGCTTGCTCGCGACATTTCTTCCTTGTTTTCGCGGCAGATCTTCCGTGGGTGCTTGACAATGCCCCTGCTTCACGGATGCGCTGTGGTTTCAAAATCGCACGAGCCATCGGAAACTTAGTATTTTAGCCTTATCTTTCGTACACTAGTTCCATTTTCCCCGAAACTTTCCTTTTAACACCCAAATCCCCATCCCCGCTTTCATGCGCTGAGGATCTAAGACCTTGTTCCGCTCCCGTCACTCAAAATCGCCATTTTCTATGTTTTAAGGGTTTGCTATGACCTCTTCGCTTTTTACCCGCTCACCCCGAAATTTGCACACGCTCTTCCTCTCACTATTCCACCCTTTACCCTCAAGGAAACAATTTCCGCTTCTTATCACATAAATTTCCGAATCGCATTTTTCCTCCATTCAAGCCGCCAGAGAGCGCCAAAACCTTGTTCAAGTCTATTATCCTCGTTTTCTTCATCTCAAATCCCGAATTTCCATTACTAAACGTGTTTTAGAAAGCGTTTTCCTATCCACCGCAAAAGACTTTTTATTTTAGAAAAAAACACTAAAAACCCCGCTATGGTTGTCACCCGTGATTGCACGCAAGTGGGGAGTGCGATGCAGGTGAGTCGAGGCGAGGATCGGGAGGCACGGTCTTAGGAAAGCTCTGAGGTACTTGGCAAAAGCCAAAAAGGGTGCGACATAGGGACATCCCGGGAGGTCACCCATCCCAAGATTAATCTGCCCAAACGCGCTTAATCGGGCAGAAGTTCGATGGAATCGTGCACAAACGCTGTATGATTGCACCTGCTATGAGTTGTTTGTTTGTCATGCTGTCTTATGGGAGATGGGTGTAAGCCACCGCGACCATCCACGTAGCTACGGCAGTAAGATTGGGTTTCAACACGGATTTGTGCAAGCCTAAGGTACAAGTTCTTCTATGGTCGCCGTGAGCGCCGAGAAAGAGGTTAGGGATGGTGTTTCCTCTACATGGTTCTTTCTTAAACCTACTCTTTGTGTAACAGAAGATTTCCTTCCCTCGTCAAGATTTGGTTTCCATTCATAGATGTTAGAACTCGTGTTCCTACCCTTCCGCTTGCTTCATGCAGATTAGTTACTTTGGACGCATGTGCTTTGTGAGTCGCCCTTCTTCGGCATATTTTAACAATCCCACGTGTAAAGCGGAAGCAGTAGTTTCTTCGGGCGAATCAATATATAAGAAGGTGTTGAGGCTCGTTGAAGCATCCACGAATATATTGTGTGCGCTTGCTCAAAGGAGGTTGCCCCCTCGAAGAGGCCTCGCAATTCAATATCATTTCGAGTTCTTTCGCTTTTAGTGGCTCATCGTGCAAGTTGTTTCCATTTCTAGTGCATTACTATGGTTGGTGAAATAGTGTTGCAGGTCTCCACGTCTCGGTACCAAAGTGATTTCCACGGCCAATTTTTTTGTTTCTCTCTTCGTGATACTCGCGGCGATCCATTCTCCGCAATCGCATGCTCTCACCTCACCCAACCGGATCTTCGTGATCAAAAAGTGGTCCAGATCTTGTTGCATTCGCTTCTCGCAGACCGGGCGAAGTTGTGGGTCGTGCCATTTCCAGCAATCTTGCATTCCGTTCGCATTCTGTTAATGTACCGGCACCCGATTTCGGTAGAAACTAGATGACCGTTTTTTTGTGGAAATAACAAGGATTGCAGACATACAAAGCCGGAGAAGGAAAATCACAAGCACTCCTAAGCTGGCACGGCATTAACTAGAGCCTGCAACCTTGAAAGTTGCAAAGGTTGTCCCCATCTCCAAACCAAGCTTCGTAAATCATCCTTCATCGCTTGCTCGCGACCTTTCCTCCTTGTTCGTAAATGTGCGGGGATCTTCGGTGGGTGCTTGACAATGCCCTGCTCACGGATGCGCTGTGGTTTCAAAATCGCACGAGCCATCATAAATTTAGTATTTTAGCCTTATCTTTCGTACACTAGTACCATTTTCCCCGAAACTTTCCCTAACACCCGAAATCCCCGCCCCCGCGTTTCATGCGCTGAGGATCCAAGACCCGGTTCCGCCTCCCGTCACTCAAAATCGCCATTTTCTATGTTTTAAGGGTTTGCCTTGACCTCTTCGTTTTTACCCGCTCGCCTCGAAATTTGCACACGCTCTTCCTCTCACTATTCCGCCCCTTTACCCTCAATGAAACAATTTCCAGCTTCTTATCACATGTACTGACCCCGATCGCATTTTTCCTCCATTCAAGCTCGCCTGCCAGAGCGCCAAAACCCCTTTCAAGTCCATTATCCTCGTTTTCTTCATCTCAAATCCCAATTTCCATTACTAAATGTGTTTTAGAAAGCGTTTTCCTATCAATCGCAAAAGAATGATTTTCTTGTTGAACTTGGATATTACGAAAGTGTTTTCTATAAAGATCATCAATTACAAAAGGACTGAGGAATGAGAATACGAGAATGAGCAGAAAGGCAACATGCAAAATTATAGATAACAGAGTAATTCTTTATGTATGCGAAGTTACAGTGAATTGAAACAAGATCATTTGTATCATATAAATAAGATGGAATTTAAAGACACAAAGTTCTGTAAATAACATCTGCCAGAACACAAAGTTTCTTGACATAACACAGACAAATGATCTTCACAAAATTAAATGAAAGCTTGGGGATAAAAGAGATCAGATAGACAAAGAATGAAAAGCCCTTCTGTATTGATTTCTTTATGATCTATTTACACTTTCAGAAAATAAGCCAAGTTCTTCCTCCTCTTCAAAATGGCGTGGAGAGGCCATTATATAGCTTACAAATCAGTTACTCTTTGTAACTACTTCTTTTAACTAAAGATTAGTTAAGGATTGCCAATCGCAATACCTCAACTTATTACAATGAATCCGAGAAAAAGAATTAGAAAAGAAGAGAAGAATAAGGAGAAGAAGACAGGTGGTTATGAATGGGAGGGACCCACTGACTTCAAAATTCGCTGCCTGAATCTCTTCAATGCCTCGGCTATGTCTCTGCCATGAGGGACTGACGTGTTGGCTGTAGACTGAGTCCAAAATCCGAGGCACTTCTCCATTTCCTTATCAAACTCGACATGAGTATGATAGTCTTTATTTGCTTCTTCAATGGCAGATCAAGAGAGCGATCTCCTTCATTTTTCTTGGAAATGGAGCTTTCTTGAATAGATTATCTTTGACAAAAGCTCAATTGAGCTTTGATTTTTTGCAAGGAAAGAGGCACACCGTAAGTTTCATCCTGAAGATGACAATGTATATCTTTGAAAGCAGATACAACCAGTGTCTTGAAAGCCTCACCCTTCTGCCAGCTATTCTTCAGCTCTCCCAAAGCCTCCTCCAAGACTTTGATCTTCCACTCCACGCTGTAAACCTAGGACTTTGACAGATTATCCTTTGCATCATCAAAAACCTTATTCGCCAATAAAATGTTCTCATCTGTCTGTCCCATGAGACGGAGGTCTACTATGCAACTGCTCCAGAGTTTGAGCTCTTTATCTATGATCCCGATAGTGGAGGAGAGCTTCTGTTGCAAATTGTTCACCTTTCCGTGGAGTTTGAAAGCTTCATCGATGAAGTTCAATCCTGCAACAAGCATATCTTCCACCATGGCCTCCATAGCTCTGCCATAGATGGAATACTTGTGCATGTCTTTGATACTCTGTACTTCATCTTGGCTCAAAATTATGTGGTGGAAGGGTAGTCAATGGGTAGGGTCCAAAACTTTGTCCTTAGACAAAAGAGATTTGATAAAACCCGTGAGAATCGGGCTTGTTCCTCCAACTGCTCAATAGTTTTCTGCCCTTTTCTACCCTCCCAATGACTCTTGTGACCTGCTTTCCCGGAGGTTGTGGATCTCACCTTTGGGGTAGACTCTCCCATAGGAATCCTTGAGAATTCTAGGTCAGATGCCTGTAAGTCCTGCTCTGATTTATCTACTGTAGGCTTAGCAATCTCCGTGAATTGCTGACCCCGAGCATCGACACTATCCCGGGAGGTGATTCTCGGCTTTTGGCACGAGAAGGAGTAGTGCCTAACAAGGCTGCCACACATCAAAATTTGGCCCTGAGCTCCGAGAGGAAGATTTCCTCTTTCTACTGTCAACAAAAGGTTGCACCCATGCAAAAGAGGAAGAGGAAGCAGCAGGAGGGGCAAGAGGACCAAGAGACAGAGAGCTCATGACGCTCAAGGTTTGCACAACTGTTGTCTCAAGTTGAGATGTGAGTGGGGCGCTTGAGACAACTGCTGCAGAGGAATCAATAGCACTTGGAAGTTCAGTGCTCTGGACTTCCTTATCTTTATCCGTTGGAGCTTCAGGAGCATTTGTAGGAGCTGGCACTTCACTCTCTTCACTTTCACTGAGAACAATGATGTTCTCTGGTCCCAAAGGCACTTCTACCTGCTTTCTTTGAGGATCTTTTTCCACAGGCTCCTTCTTAACCTCTTTGAATTTCTTCTGGTATACTTGAGTGGATGAAGAAGGAGTGGAAGCTGCAGGTCCTTGCGTTGATGAGGCAGGAGGGGTTTGCACAGGTGTGTCTGATATGGGAGTCGATGCTTCCCTCCTTGGTGTTGAAACATCCTTAGAGGAGGATTCTCCTGAGTGCCTTCTAAGCTCTCGAACTTTCCTATCAAACCAGACCTTAGTCCTGACTAAGACTGGAGCTAGGATCTCGGCCAGATCATCTTTCTCTTTCTTGTTCCAATCCAAGTCCTCCAAGGGAGTGTGCTTAACCACATTGTCATACTCATATGAGTATAGATCAGAGTTGTCATCCCGAGTCCTTCAGAACTTGGTACAAGCCGAGTTCTTGGATCAATGCAGAGAGAACTCGCCATAATGCCTCCTTCTAGCCTCAAAATCATCTCGCACAACCAGCCCAATAGTCTTCTCAGATTCGCCCTATGATGATAGATTATCTTGATGTTCTCGTTTCAATGAACTTCTTCAAGTCAAGCAAGTTCTGGCTTCAAGAAATGAACAAAGTGATGGGAACCGTGGCTCTTTCTATATTCTCTGCAGGGTCCAGTGGCTGCTGTTTTACAAGTGTAATTTCCCAAAGAGATGGGAAAGTGCAAACCAAGAATCTTCTTGTCTCTCGCAGTCTCGTGTAATTTGTCTAACTGCCTGCATACTTCTATCAAAGCCATCTTATCACTGCAGAACATGGGAAGCCTCAAAGGGGTGCTCTCATAGCCAGCAAGCCTGATATAGGAGAATTTTTGAATTGGATAAAATAGGCACCGTAGTGCGATATCAGGTTCATGGCTTCATCAGAAAACCTTCTAGCAGTGTCACCTTCAAGAAGCCTGACCACGTACATGGTGAAAGCATCATTTACCCTTCGGAAATTGTGATTGCTGGTCTCTAGGTGAATCATGGGGTAAGAGGCATATACAGATCATCCTCAGGCATCAATGTAAGAAAACCAAACCATTGCCTTGATGCCACCAGAGTATACATCGTGTACGAAGTCATGTAGAACTTCTTCGCTTCGTACATCGACAGCCTGCTCCGCCAAGTTCATGCCGATGATTTCGCCAGCTTGATATTTTGAGTTCCTCGCACACCATGTTGATGAGCGGGCACATCCAGTAAATGGAATTCATTAGTAGAGAGGGTAAGCCCATAACCCGAGCCAAGAGGGATTATAAAATCTGACAATTCTTCATTGAAATCAGCCCGGAAAAGAGTCTTGGATAGACGAGATGCTCCCTTCTTAGGGTTCTTTAGCCAGGACTTCGCCACCCGCGCCTTGTATTTGTCACTGTCTTGATTGAACAGGGCCTGTGCTTGATTCTGGGAAACAACTATGGCATTATCCATTTCTGGAATCCTCAATGCAAAGGCTAATGGCAGCAGCGTCCAGTTTGGTGATGAGTTCCCCGTGTACGTTGGTCAATTCACTCGAATCAGGGTCGAAGTGAGCTCCGCATGAAAGCACTGTATCAGCACATTGCACCGAGATTGGGAAACCTCCAGCGAAAGCCAAACCACTGTCGTGAATCATCTGTGCCATTGGTGTAGGGTTTGCATCTGCCATCCTTGCCCAAAAATCACCAAAGTCAAGATGACGAGCTTCACTGTCCCCAATATTGGGAACGGCAGACTCTAGTGGTGAGATTTGTTCCTGTCCCTGAAATTTGATCTTCATATTGATAGTAATTCGGAGGGCAGAGCCGCAACTAAGACTCGGGAAGGAATTACAGAGGGAAGGGATACACGCGCAGAATTTAGATTGTAAGGGTTCGAGCAAAGGATAGCATGGAAGCAGTGTGAAAAATGCATAGGGGGTTCGCTCGTTATATAGCCGATTAGGAGAGAGAAAGATAATGAATGCGCATTTAATACATACCTACCAATTTGAATAAGCAAGATATTCGGGTAGAGCGGGAAAAATAAGCACGAATGGCACTTGGTTCATTTGGGACATGTGGGACGCGAATGCGCGAAACACGCGGCTCGGCCGATTCGGTAAAGGGAAAAGACGCACAAATGCCTTTTGGGACATGTGGGACAAAAGTGCGTGAAGTGAAACACGCACGACTCGGCCGATTCGGTAAAGTGGTGAAAAAAATGCACAAATGCCCGGGAACTTGGGACATTTGGGACGTGAAATGCTGCGCGATGAAAGTACTTCGGGTTCAAAGTGATTCGGCCGAAAATGGAACAACTTGCCCAATTGAACTTGGGACATTTGGGACAAGAAGTTCCGACGGGCCCGAAAAAGACAAACTTCGGGGAAACCGGCCGATCGGGGAACAGAGGGCCCAATTGAACTTGGGACACGCGGGACAAAAATGTCCGACAGGCCCGAAAAACACACAAAATGACCCAAAAACGTAGATTTTCTCAATTTCTCGACTTTTAACATTGAGTACAACAGAGAAGACACTTAAACTCAAAATTTTAAAATTTTCACTTCTTAAGAGCAGGGGAATTTTGAGTGGACAACAGCTGGCTCCTTCTGGGGATGACTTGGCATAAATTCAAGGAATGAGACAAGGTAAGAACTTAGACAAACTCAGGGAAGTAGACCAGTACCTTATCCATTGGGCCACGGAGTCAAAAAGCAAACCAATACAGAGGACAACACACCAAAACAAAAAGGAAAGAAAAACAAAACGCTGTACAGAATATACAAAGGACTCCCTAATCACCTATGACTTGAACAATTTAAGGTACTACCCACTATAAGGAAGTGGGAGAGGAGAACCATCCATGTAATCAAGATAAAAAGAATTCTTACCAGCAAAGTGTCTGATCTTGAAAGGTCCGAGCCAAAGGGAATCAAACTTGCCATGGCTGCCACGAGGTTCATGCCTTTTATCCCATAACAAAACAGTGTCTCCAACTTGGAAATCTCTGAACCTAGCTTTCTTATCAAACAGGACCTTTACCTTCTGCTGGTGAACAGATATCCTATCAGCAACCTCCAATCTGTTCTCATTCAATTTGTGAAGGTACATAATTCTCTTATCCAAAGCATCACTGAAACTGGTATCTTCAATGGCCTTCATTAGATGCAAGGTCATGTACTCCATCAGCATCGGCAATTGAGCTTCTACTCCATATACCACTTGAAAAGGAGACATTCCAATAGCTCTCTTTGGTGTGATCCTGTCTGCCCAAAGAGCATCATAGAGCTTCTTGTGCGGGCCATGAGACTCATTGACTAATTTCCTTATAATAGTCACCAAATTTTTATTAGTGGATTCTGCTTGCCCATTTCCCTGAGGATAGTAATCTGAGGAGTGAGCCAAAGAGATGCCATACCCATAGCAAAAATCCATTATCTCGGTTGAAGAGAAATTCAAAGCATTATCTGTCACAATCTTGTTAGGTACACCATACCTTACCAAGATGTTCTCTTTGATGAAGCTGCACACCACTTCAGAAGTAGTACTCTTTACTGGAATAGCTTCTACCCATTTGGTGAAATAATCTGTGGCAGTTAATACATGAGTATGACCAGCACTAGAAGCGGGATTAAGTGTTCCAATGAAGTCCAAACCCCACTGTTGAAAAGGTTCTTCAATTACAACTGGCTTAAGAGGCAAAGAGGCCAATTTGGGTCTTCCCACGAAGGTCTGACAAGCCTCACATTTATCAACCCACTTGGATGCATCTCTGAACAAGGAAGGCCAATAATATCCTCCACGAAGTATCTTATGAGCAGTGACTGTTGATGAATAGTGCCCTCCACATGCCTGATCATGAAAAGCTGAGAGTAACTTTTTCTGCTGTTCCTTGTCCACACATTTCAAAAACCTTCCATCTAACCCACGTTTGAACAAGGCATTTTCCCACAACACATATTGCACTGACCTTAGTTTAACAATCCTCTTTTCTTTGGCAAGTTAAATGAGAGGGGCATTCTCCATAGGTGAGAAAATGAGTGATATCAGCATACCATTCATCAACTGAGCTAAGAAACAGAATGGTAGGAAGGCCAACTTTATCCTCCAGTAACTCATGTCTAGCTCCTTCAGCAATGAGCTCACAAAGGCCTTTTCCACGAACAAGCTTGGTCGGTTTGATGTCAATATCATATTCTTGGACCTTAGCAACCCAGTTCCCTCTCTTGGATCCAAATTCCTGTTGTGTGAGAATTGACTTAACAGTTGTATCTGGAACCAACACCATGGAATGAGAGTTGAGAATGTAAAAATGAAACTGCTTGACAGCTTTAACCACTGCAAAAGCATGTTTTTCCATCATGGTGTATTTTAACTCATGATCTTTCAAAATATAGCTCATGAATGCAATTGGGAGTTCATGCTCATTAGAATCTTCTTGAGTCAAAACAGCAGCCAAGGTATTATCTGTGGCATAGCAATAGATAATAAAATCTTTGCTGAAATCAGGACATGCTAAAACAGGAGTTTTAGCAATAGCTCTTTTAATACCTTCAAAGGATTCCTTTCCTTCAGAAGACCAACCAAACATTTGTTTTCCTTTCATCATTTGGGAAATATTCAAAGTTAACTCTGCAAAATCAGGGATGAACCTTCTTAAAAAATTGATCTTACCAAAGAAAGAGTGCACGCCCTTTTTGCTGGTTGGGAGAGGAATTTGCTGGATAGCTTGAACTCGCTCAGGATCAATCTTAATACCATCTTTGGAGACGATGTGCCCTAATAATTTCCCCTCTGTGACACAAAAGATAGATTTTTTAGGATTCAAAGAAATCCCATGTTCTCTACATCTTAGCAGAACTGTCTCCAGGTGGTCAAAATGATCCGCCCTTGTTTTAGAAAACACAGTCAAGTCATCAAGGTATATGACAATACACTTCCCTTTCAAACTTCCAAAGGCCAGATCCATAGCTCTCTGAAAAGTGGCACCAGCATTAATGAGCCCAAAAGGCATTCTCTTGTAAGCAAAGGTACCCCAAGGAGTAGTGAAAGTTGTTTTGTGTTGATCTCGCAGATAACTCTACCGATTATATCCCGAGAATCCATCAAGCATAGATAACATTTCAGATCCTGTTACTGCTTGCAAGACCTGATCCATCATAGGCAAAGGATAATTATCTTTCAAGGAAGCCTGATTCAGATTCCTGAAATCAACACAGATGCGGATCTCACCATTTTTCTTCCTAACAGGCACAATATTGGCAATCCATGTTGAATGGTGAATGGGAAAAATGATTTTGGCCTTCAACAACTTCTGTATTTCTTGAAAGATGGTGTCAGCTATTTTGGGGTTGTATTGCCTCTGTTTCTGCTTAAAAGGCTTAATTCCAGGTTTGAGAGGAATAAAATGCTGCATATCTTTTGGTTTGAAAGCTTTTAAATCTTCATAAGAGTAAGCAAGAACATCCTTATACCTCTTTAAAAGATCAATTGCTTTTTTCCTCTCATCTGCTGTGCAACATTTTCCAATGTTCACGAGCTTAGGATCAGTAGAACTCCCAATATTAATTTTGTCATACTCAGCTGATTGTTGAGGTCCAGTAGAAGCTCTAGACTTTACATACCTGTCATGTTTATCAAATAGTTCCTCTAAACTCACCAATCCTTTAGGAATCTTGTTTCCTTTGAGTTTGATGCATCCATCCTGATCCGTTTCTTCTCCTTGGGTGACTGCTTTGTCAAAGGGCACATTTTCACGAGGCAGGTTGTCACTTCCTTCAAAATACAGCTGTTCAAAATTACCCTTGAGTTCTAAGAAAGAAAGCAAGTGTTGATCATCATTGAAAACTTGCCAGTTATTTGTATTATCAGGTACACTAGGTCGATGGACCATCTCAATGGTGAACTTATCTTGAGAGAAGTCAGGATGAGGAATCAGTAGTGACCCTGAGACTGCTAGTGAATCAGCCCTACTGTTCTTCTCCCTAGGTATTGCTTCGATGGAGAAAGCATCAAGAAATTCAATGGAATCCCAAACCTGATTCCGGTAATGTTTCAACCTTCCATTTTTTACCTGGAAAAGGTTTCTAACTTGCTTTACAATCAATTCCGCATCACCACGAGCCAGAAGATTCTTTACACCTTGTTCTTTTGTCGCCTGTAGTCCAAGAATAAGAGCCTCATACTCTGCTGTATTATTAGTATTTTTGAACTGCAACTTGAATGAAAAAGGATGAAGGCTTCCTTCAGGTGACACCAGTAGGACACCAGCTCCAGAACCAACTGAGGAACAACTTCCATCAAACTCTAAAATCCAAACACCATTAGGATCTTTAGGTGACACTTTGGGGAGTTGATTTCATCAGGGGACATAATCATGTAGTTGCCATGCCCCATATCCTCATAGAGTATTTGTGCTTTAGGATCATCCGATTTTTTGTACAATATACTCAGACTGCTTCTCAGGCAGCAACTTCTTCATTTTCCCATTAACAGGTATGAGTGCATGTGACCAATCCATTTGAATTTCTCCACCCACATCCTTACAGAAGTTCCTACTTAGCAACATCCCGTATGAAGGAGGAATATCTGCTACTAAGATGGTAGCCAAAACTCTCTTCTCAGGCAAAGCAACAAAAGCCACTTGTGCATCTTTAATTCTTCCGACCAGGGGCACTTCCTTACTCTCCATAGAGTAACAAGATCCATAAGTGCGTGTGAGGGTCAAGCCTAAGGCATGAGCTACTTTTAGCAGCATCACATTGTCTGAGGCTCCTGAGTCTATGACACAATTACCGAGCCTATGGCCAGCTATAAGAAGTGTTACATAAAATGGTTTGATTTTGTCATTGGGTGAGGTGACAGCGGCTACCAGACTAGGCTGTGGTGTAGAAGAAGGAGTGGGTAAAAGGCCTTTAGAGGTGGTTTTAGAATGGGAATTGACAAAGTGAATCATTTTAGCAAAAGCTTTGGGATGGGTTTGATAATACTCAGCCTCTGAGATTTGAACCTTAGTCTTTTTCAGGTGATCAATAATATCAAAAGACCCAGAAGTGGATGGGCCATCATCACTTGAGATCCTAGGTTTATCAACTTTAGGGGAAAAAGAAGTAACTTTAATAGTAGGATTGACAGGACTCACCTTTGGTGTAGATGAAATGGGGATAGGAGATCCTCTTTTTGCAATTACAGGGATAGTTGTCGGCTGCTCCTTAGATTTCTTGGGGGGCTGCGTCACTTTCTCCCTCTGATTTGTCTGCTCTCGAGTCATGACAGCGAATGATTCGCTATTCATGTCCGCTACTACTTCATCATAATCATCTCCATCATCAATGCCCTCAGTGGTGAAGAAATTAACTCGAGATCCCTCAAGTTCATCTGCTTCATCATCAACTTCTTCCACAAATTCCTCGCAAGCTTCATTATCCTCATCATCATCTGGTTCCTCAACTTCACAAAGTCAGATTGACAGAACTTTAACAGAGGTCCTTCAAGCGCTAATCTTGTTTGAGAAGCAGGCAAATGATTTCTCGGGCTGAAAATTCCTCCTGGAACGCTCTCATATAGGAGCATGCCGAGCCAATTGTTTTTTATGGCAATGAGATCATTCGCAAGTTTTTGAACCAATGGATCAGTATTAGGTCCAGGGGTGGAAGAGGAGGAAGAAGCAGACTTAGATTTGGAAGGGTCTCTCCTCAACTTCCCTGACATGATTAAATCATCCTCGACACTAACAACAAGAGTTTGATCTTCAGCCAATGTTGCGAGATTAGCCCTTCTTAGCGCATAACTAACTTCAGGTGATTGGGCATTTAGGAAGAAACATTTTTGGATTTGATCAACAGGTCGAGTATTTGGTGGAATTTTATTAATCAACCTGTTGAATCGGGCCACAAATTCTCTCATGGGCTCTTGTGAATCTTTCTTTATCTGAGAGATTTGGGCTAGCAAGGCATGCACATCTTCTGCTGGTTTGAAACGGTTTTCAAACCTAGTTCTCATGGTGTCCCAAATGCCTAGTGATAGACAAATGGAAGGTGATAGAACCAATCAGCAAAGCATTATCTTGTAAAGTCTCAACAAACAGTCTCACGGAGACGTCTTCATGTTCAACTCCCAGAACTCCACATGCAACTATGAAGGCTGCGATGTGTTCATCAGGATGCACTTTACCATCACCTTTGAATTTAGGGAAGTTCTTCCATGGTTACCTCTGGGTAACTCATGCAAAGGCCGAGGAAGGCAAGGGGCCCGACACGATGACCCCTGTGGCAATGGTACCGCCATTCTTGGGAAAATGGCTTGAGAGGAACCGCAACACCAAAGCAAGAATCAAAGCTCAAGATTAGGACTAGCTGGCTCAAGGAATACCACCCGTAGGAATTCTATCTTGAACAGTGGAGTGCTTGTTAACGAGTCTTTCTATTTCTTGTCAAGGGAAAGGAAAACCCCGCTGCTCCAAAAGTGAAACCGAGAATCTTCAATACCAAGGGCCCTTCTCCTCGAGTAAAAACGTGGAGTCGCAGATCAAAGGATGATCAAAAATTACAGAACGGAATATGATTTTCCCCAAATGAGTCACCAAAACTCGTTGGTCGTCAAATAGGACTTTACGAAGAGCAATACAGTCAGGGGACAAGAAGTCCCTCCTCTTTAATGGGAGAGGTTCCCTTATTCAGAAACGAACCTATTTACAAATATACAAAACATGATTTTCTGGTTGAACTTGGATATTACGAAAGTGTTTTCTATAAAGATCATCAATTACAAAAGGACTGAGGAATGAGAATACGAGAATGAGCAGAAAGGCAACACTCAGAATTATAGATAACAGAGTAATTCTTTATGTATGGGTTACAAAGTTGAATTGAAACAAGATCATTTGTATCATATAAATAAGATGGAATTTAAAGACACAAAGTTCTGTAAATAACATCTACCAGAACACAAAGTTTCTTGACATAACATAGACAAATGATCTTCACAAAATTAAATGAAAAGCTTGGGGATAAAAGAGATCAGATAGACAAAGAATGAAAAGCCCTTCTGTATTGATTTCTTTATGATCTATTTACACTTTCAGAAAATAAGCCAAGTTCTTCCTCCTCTTCAAAATGGCGTGGAGAGGCCATTATATAGCTTACAAATCAGTTACTCTTTGTAACCACTTCTTTTAACTAAAGATTAGTTAAGGATTGCCAATCGCAATACCTCAACTTATTACAATGAATCCGAGAAAAAGAATTAGAAAAGAAGAGAAGAATAAGGAGAAGAAGACAGGTGGTTATGAATGGGAGGGACCCACTGACTTCAAAATCCGCTGCCTGAATCTCTTCAATGCCTCGGCTATGTCTCTGCCACGAGGGACTGACGTGTTGGCTGTAGATTGAGTCCAAAATCCGAGGCACTTCTCCATTTCCTTATCAAACTCGACATGAGTATGATAGTCTTTATTTGCTTCTTCAATGGCAGACTCAAGAGAGCAGATCTCCTTCATTTTTCTTGGAAATGGAGCTTTCTGAATAGATTATCTTTGACAAAAGCTCTGAATTGAGCTTTGATTTCTTGCAAGGAAAGAGGCACACCAGAAGTTTCATCCTGAAGATGACAATGTATATCTTTGAAAGCAGATACAACCAGTGTCTTGAAAGCCTCACCCTTCTGCCAGCTATTCTTCAGCTCTCCCAAAGCCTCCTCCAAGACTTTGATCTTCCACTCCACGCTGTAAACCCAGGACTTTGACAGATTATCCTTTGCATCATCAAAAACCTTATTCGCCAATAAAATGTTCTCATCTGTCTGTCCCATGAGACGGAGGTCTACTATGCAACTGCTCCAGAGTTTGAGCTCTTTATCTATGATCCCGATAGTGGAGGAGAGCTTCTGTTGCAAATTGTTCACCTTTCCGTGGAGTTTGAAAGCTTCATCGATGAAGTTCAATCCTGCAACAAGCATATCTTCCACCATGGCCTCCATAGCTCTGCCATAGATGGAATACTTGTGCATGTTCGATACTCATACTTCATCTTGGCTCAAAATTACACAGTAAGGGAAGGGTAGTCAATGGGGTAGGGTCCAAAACTTTGTCCTTAGACAAAAGAGATTTGATAAAACCTGTGAGAATCTGGGCTTGTTCCTCCAACTGTTCAATAGTTTGCTGCCCTTTCTCTACCCTCCCAATGACTCTTGACTGCTTTCCTGGAGGTTGTGGATCTCACCTTCAGGAGTAGACTCTCCCATAGGAATCCTTGAGAATTCTAGGTCAGATGCCTGTAAGTCCTGCTCTGATTTATCTACTGTAGGCTTAGCAATCTCCAGGAATTGCTGACCCTGAGCATCAGACACTATCCTGGAGGTGATTCTGGCTTTTTTGGCACGAGAAGGAGTAGTGCCTAACAAGGCTGCCACAACATCAAAATTTGGCCCTGAGCTCCGAGAGGAAGATTTCCTCTTTCTACTGTCGACAAAAGGTTGCACCCATGCAAAAGAGGAAGAGGAAGCAAGCAGGAGGGGCAAGAGGACCAAGAGACAGAGAGCTCATGACGCTCAAGGTTTGCACAGCTGTTGTCTCAAGTTGAGATGTGAGTGGGGCGCTTGAGACAATTGCTGCAGAGGAATCAATAGCACTTGGAAGTTCAGTGCTCTGGACTTCCTTATCTTTATCCGTTGGAGCTTCAGGAGCATTTGTAGGAGCTGGCACTTCACTCTCTTCACTTTCACTGAGAACAATGATGTTCTCTGGTCCCAAAGGCACTTCTACCTGCTTTTTCGAGGATCTTTTTCCACAGGCTCCTTCTTAACCTCTTTGAATTTCTTCTGGTATACTTGAGTGGATGAAGAAGGAGTGGAAGCTGCAGGTCCTTGCGTTGATGAGGCAGGAGGGGTTTGCACAGGTGTGTCTGATATGGGAGTCGATGCTTCCCTCCTTGGTGTTGAAACATCCTTAGAGGAGGATTCTCCTGAGTGCCTTCTAAGCTCTCGAACTTTCTTATCAAACCGATCTTAGTCCCGACTAAGACGGAGCCAGATCTCGCCGATCATCTTTCTTTCTTGAACTCCAATCCAAGTCCTCCAAGGAGTGTGCTTAACACATTGTCATACTCATATGAGTATAGATCGAGTTGTCATCCCGAGTCCTTCAGAACTTGGTACAAGCCGAGTTCTTGGATCAATTGCAGAGAGAGAACTCGCCATAATGCCTCCTTCTAGCCTCAAAATCATCGCACATACAGCCCAATAGTCTTCTCAGATTCGCCCTATGATGATAGATTATCTTGATGTTCTTCAATGAACTTCTTCAAGTCGAAGCAAGTTCTTGGCTTCAAGAAATGAAAAGTGATGGGAACCAGGCTCTTTTTCTATATTCTCGTGGTCCAGTGGTCTGTTTTACAAGTGTAATTTCCCAAAGAGATGGGAAAGTGCAAACCAAGAATCTTCTTGTCTCGCAGTTCTGTGTAATTTGTCTAATTGCTCGCATACTTCTATCAAAGCCATCTTATCACCGCAGTAACATGGGAAGCCTCAAAGGGGTGCTCTCATAGCCAAAGAAGCCTCGATATAGGAGAATTTTCTGAATTGATAAAATAGGCACCGTAGTGCGATATATCAAGTTCATGGCTTCATCGTAAAACCTTCTAAAGCAGTTGTCACCCTCAAGAAGCCCGACCACGTACATGGTGAAAGCATCATTTACCCTTCGAAATTGTGATTGCTGGTCTCTAGGTGAATCATGGCAGAGGATATATATACAGATCATCCTCAGGCATCAATGTAAGAAAAACCAAACCATTGCCTTGATGCCGCCAGAGTATACATCAGGTACGAAGTCATGTAGAACTTCTTCGTTTGCTGTACATTGGACAGCTGCTCCGCCAAGTTCATGCTGATGATTTCCCCAGTTGATATTTTGAGTTCCCTCGCACACCATGCTGATGAGCGGGCACATCCAGAAATGGAATTCGTTAGTAGAGGGTAAGCCCATAACCCGAGCCAGTAGGATTATAAAATCTGACAATTCTTCATTGAAATCAGCCCAGAAAAGAGTCTTGGATAGACGAGATGCTCCCTTCTTAGGGTTCTTTAGCCAGGACTTCGCCACCCGCGCCTTGTATTTGTCGCTGTCTTGATTGAACAGGGCCTGTGCTTGATTCTGGGAAACAACTATGGCATTATCCATTTTTCTGGAATCCTCATTGCAGTGCTAATGGTGGCAGTGTCCAGTTTGGCGATGAGTTCCCCATGTACGTTGGTCAATTCACTCAATCAGTGGTCGAAATGAGCTCCGCATGAAAGCACCGATCAAGACATCACCGAGATTGGGAAACCTCCAAATAAAGCCAAACACTGTCGTGAATCATCTGTGCCATTGGTGTAGGGTTTGCATCTGCCATCCTTGCCCAAAATCACCAAAGTCAAGATGACGAGCTTCACTGTCCCCAATATTGGGAACGGCAGACTCTAGTGGTGAGATTTGTTCCTGTCCCTGAAATTTGATCTTCATGTTGGTAGTAATTCGGAGGGCAGAGCCAAAGCTAGACTCGGGAAGGAATTACAGAGGGAAGGGATACGCGCAGAATTTAGATTGCAAGGGTTCGAGCAAAGGATAGCATGGAAGCAGTGTGAAAAATGCATAGGGGGTTTGCTCATTATATAGCCGTTTAGGAGAGAGAAAGATAATGAATGCGCATTTAATACATACCTACCAATTTGAATAAGCAAGATATTCGGGTAGAGCGGGAAAAATAAGCACGAATGGCACTTGGTTCATTTGGGACATGTGGGACGCGAATGCGCGAAACACGCGGCTCGGCCGATTCGGGCGAAGCGGGGAAAAGACGCACAAATGCCTTTTGGGACATTTGGGACATGCGGACAAAAAAGCACGCGACGGCCGGATCGATGAAAATGGACAACGGGTCCACAAACTTTTGGGACATTTGGGACGTGAAAGCGCGAAGTACGCGGTTCGGGTGATTCGGCCGAAAATGGAACAACTTGCCCAATTGAACTTGGGACATTTGGGACAAAAAGTTCCGACGGCCCGAAAAGACAAACTTCGGGGAAACCGGCCGATCGGGGAACAGAGGGCCCAATTGAACTTGGGACACGCGGGACAAAAATGTCCGACAGGCCCGAAAAACACACAAAATGACCCAAAAACGTAGATTTTCTCAATTTCTCGACTTTTAACATTATCAGTACAACAGAAGACACTTAATTTTTTTAGCACGCTCGGGAAGCGTGAGTTTCTTCAAGTTGTTTCCATTTCTAGTCAGACATCATGGTGGTGAAACAATTGTGGTCAGCAGGTCTCCACGTCCGTACCAAAGTGATTTCCACGGCCAATTTTTTTGTTCCTCTCTTCGATACTCGCGGCGATCCACTCGCCGCACATCGCATCGCACGCTCTCACCTCGCCAACCGGGATCTTGGTGATCGAAAGTGGTCCAGATCTTGTTGCATTCTATTCGCAGATTCGGTGGAAGTGTGGGCATGCGCTGCTTCAAAGCAACTTTGATTCCGCTCGCATTTGTTATCGTGCGCACCGATTTCGGTAGAAACCAGATGACCGCTTTTATGGAAATAACAAGGATGGCAGACATCCAATACGCCAGGAGAGGGAAAATCACAAGCACTCCTAAACTTGGCACGGCATTAGCAGAGCCTGTGCAACTTTGAAAGTCAGCAGCGGTTGTCCCCATCTCCGAGCCTAAGCTTCGAAATCATCCTTCATCGCTTGCTCGCGACCTTTCCTCCTCGCTCGCGTGCAGGATCTTCGTGGGTGCTTGACAATGCCCCCTGCTTCACGGATGCGCTGTGGTTTCAAAATCGCATTTAGCCATAGGAAATTCGGTATTTTAGCCATATCTTTCGTACACTAGTTCCGTTTTCCCGAAACTTTCCCTAACACCCAAATCCCCGCCCCCGCTTTCGCTGAGGATCCGAGACCGGCTCCGCCCCCGTCACTCGTAAATCGCCATTTTCTATGTTTTGAGGGTTTCATATGACCTCTTCGCATTTTTTACCTGCTTCGCCTAAATTCGCACACGCTCTTCCTCTCACTATTCCGCCCCTTTTACCCTCAAGGAAACAATTTCAGCTTCTTATCACATTTCGAATCGCATTTTTCCTCCATTCAAGCCGCCTGCAAAGCGCCAAAACCCTGCTCAAGTCCATTATCCTCATTTTTTCATCTCAAATCCCAATCGCCATTACTAAACGTGTTTTAGGAAGCGTTTCCTATCCATCGCAAAAGACCCTTTATTTTAGAAAAAAACACTAAAACCCCGCCTATGGTTTGTCACCCGTAATTCGCACGCAAGTCGGGAGTGCGATGCGATCTCGAGGCGAGGGTCAGGGGGCCAAGGTCCGAGGAAAGCTCTGAGGTACTTGTAAAGCCAAAAAGGGTGCGACACGGACTTCCCGGAGGTCACCCATCCCAAGATTACTCGCCCAAGCGCGCTTAATCAGGAGTTTCGATGGGATCCGTGCACAAACGCCGGTATGATCGCACTGCTATGAGTCGTTTGTCACGCTGCCCCATGGGAGATGGGGTGTAAGCCACCGCGACCATCCACGTAGCCACGGCAGAAGATTGGGTTCCAAGACGGGGATTTGTGCAAGTCTAAGCTACAAGTTCTCTCCATGGTCGTGCCGAGCTCCGAGAAAGAGGTTAGGGATGGTGTTTCCTCTACATGGTTCTTTCTTAAACCTACTCTTTGTGCAGAACACAAGATTTCCTTCCCCTACCAAGATTTGGTTTCCATTCGTAGATGTTAGGAACCCGTGCTCCTACCCTTCCGTTTGCTTCATAGCAGATTAGTTACTTTGGACGCATGTGCTTTGTGAGTCGCCCCTTCGGCATATTTTAACAATCCCACGTGCAAAGGGAAGAAGAGTTTCTTCAAGAGAGGAATCAAGATATAAGAAGGTGTTGAGGCTCATGAAGCATCCACGAATATATTGTGTCAGCGCTTGTCAAGGAGGTCGCCTCAAGAGGCCTCGCGATTCAATATCATTTCGAAGTTCTTTTGTTTTAGCCGCTCGCTGCAAGTTGTTTCCATTTCTAGTCAGACATCGTGGTGGTGAAAAAAGTTGCAGGTCTCCACGCTCCGTGCCAAAGCGATTTCACACGGCCAATTTTTTTTTCCTCTCTCTCGTGATACTCGCGGCGATCCAGCTTCGCACATCGCATCGCACGCTCTCACTCGCCACCGGATCTTCGTGATCGGAAAGTGGTCCAGATCTTGCTGCATTCCGCTCTCGCAGATTCTGGCTGAAGTCAGGGTCGCGCTGCTTCAAAGAATTCAGATTCCGTTTCGCATTCTCGTTACCGTGCTGCCCGATTTTCGGTAGAAACCAGATGACCTTTTTTACAGGAAATAACAAGGATTTGCAGACATCCAAATGGGCCAGGAGAGGGAAAATCACAAGCACTCCTAAACTTGGCACGGCATTAGCTAGAGCTGTGCAACCTTGAAAGTCAGCAGCGGTTGTCCCCATCTCCGAGCCTAAGCTTCGAAATCATCCTTCATCGCTTGCTCGCGACCTTTTCCTCCTCGCTTCTCGCGCAGATCTTCGTGGGTGTTGACAATGCCCCCTGCTCACTGATGCGCTGTGGTTTCAAAATCGCACGAGTCATAGGAAATTCGGTATTTTAGCCATATCTTTCGTGACACTAGTTCCGCTTTTCCCGAAACTTTCCCTAACACCCAAATCCCCGCCCCCGCTTTCCGCGCTGAGGATCCGAGACCTTGCCCGCCCCCGCTCACACTCGTAAATCGCCATTTTCTATGTTTTGAGGGTTTGCTATGACCTCTTCGCTTTTTACCCGTTTCGCCCCAAATTCGCACACGCTCTTCCTCTCACTATTCCGCCCCTTTTACCCTCAAGGAAACAATTTCAGCTTCTTATCACATAATTTCGAATCGCATTTTTCCTCCATTCAAGCTCGCCAGTAAAGCGCCGAAAACCCCTGCTCAAGTCCATTATCCTCGCTTTCTTCATCTCAAATCCCGAACCGCCATTATCTAAACGTGTTTTAGGAAGCGTTTCCTATCCATCGCAAAAGACCCTTTATTTTAGAAAAAAACACTAAAAACCCTGCTATGGTTTGTCACCCGTAATCGCACGCAAGTCGGGGGAGTGCGATGCGATCTCGAGGCGAGGTTAGGGGCCAAGGTCCGAGGAAAGCTCTGAGGTACTTGGTAAAAGCCAAAAGGGTGCGACACGGATTTCCCGGAGGTCACCCATCCCAAGATTACTCGCCAAGCGCGCTTAATCATCAGGAGTTTCGATGGGATCCGTGCACAAACGCCGGTATGATCGCACCTGCTATGAGTCGCTTGTCACGCTGCGTCTCCCATGGGAGATGGGTGTAAGCCACCGCGACCATCCACGTAGCTACGGCAGTAAGATTGGGTTCCAAGACGGGATTTGTGCAAGTCTAAGCTACAAGTTCTCCATGGTCGTGTGCCGAGCTCCGAGAAAGAGGTTAGGGATGGTGTTTCCTCTACATGGTTCTTTCTTAAACCTACTTTGTGCAGTAACACAAGATTTCCTTCCCTACCAAGATTTGGTTTCCATTCGTAGATGTTAGAACCCGTGCTCCTACCCTTCCGCTTGCTTCATAGCAGATTAGTTACTTTGGACGCATGTGCTTGTGGAGTCGCCTTCGGCATATTTTAACAATCCCAATGCAAAGGGAAGCAAAGAGTTTCTTCAAGAGGAATCGCATATATAAGAAGGTGTTGAGGCTCGTTGAAGCATCCACGAATATATTGTTTGCGCTGTCAAGGAGGTTGCTCTCGAAGAGGCCTCGCGATTCAATATCATTTCGAAGTTCTTTTGTTTTAGCGCTCGCCGCAAGTTGTTTCCATTTCTAGTCAGACATCGTGGTGGTGAAACAAAGTTGTCAGCAGGTCTCCACGCTCCGTGCCAAAGCGATTTCCACGGCCAATTTTTTTGTTCTCTCTCTCCTATACTCGCGGCGATCCAGCCGCCGCACATCGCATCGCACGCTCACCTCGCCACCGGATCTTCGTGATCGGAAAGTGGTCCAGATTGTTGCATTCCGCTTCGCAGATTCGGGCGGAAGTGTGGGTCGCGCTGCTTTCCAGAACTTTCAGATTCCGCTTCGCATTCTCGTTATCCGTGCACCGATTCTCGGTAGAAACCAGATGACTGCTTTTGTGGAAATAACAAGGATTGCAGATATCCAAAGCCGCCAGAGAGGGAAAATCACAAGCACTCCTAAACTTGGCACGGCATTAGCTAGAGCTGTGCAACCTTGAAAGTCAGCAGCGGTTGTCCCCATCTCCGAGCCTAAGCTTCGAAATCATCCTTCATCGCTTGCTCGCGACCTTTCCTCCTCGCTTCGCGCGGTGATCTTCGTGGGTGTTGACAATGCCCCCTGCTCACTGATGCGCTGTGGTTTCAAAATCGCACGAGTCATAGGAAATTCGGTATTTTAGCCATATCTTTCGTACACTAGTTCCGTTTTCCCCGAAACTTTCCCTAACACCCAAATCCCCGCCCCCGCGCTTTCGCGCTGAGATCCGAGACCCGCTCCGCCGCCTCCCCGCACTCTAAATCGCCATTTTCTATGTTTTGAGGGTTTGCTATGACCTCTTCGCTTTTTACCCTTCGCCCCAAATTCGCACACGCTCTTCCTCTCACTATTCCGCCCCTTTTACCCTCAAGGAAACAATTTCGCTTCTTATCACATACTTTCCGAATCGCATTTTTCCTCCATTCAAGCTCGCCTTAAAGCGCCAAAACCCTGCTCAAGTCCATTATCCTCGTTTTTTCATCTCAAATCCCGAATCGCCATTACTAAACGTGTTTTAGGAAGCTTTTCCTATCCATCGCAAAAGACCCTTTATTTTAGGAAAAAACACTAAAAACCCCCGGCTATGGTTTGCCACCCGTAATTGCACGCAAGTTGGGGGAGTGCGATGCGATCTTGGAGGCGAGGTCGGGGCCAAGGTCCGAGGAAAGCTCGGAGGTACTTGGTAAAAGCCAAAAAGGGTGCGACACCGGACTTCCCGGAGGTCACCCATCCCAAGATTACTCGCCCAAGCGCGCTTAATCATGGAGTTCTCGATGGGATCCGTGCACAAACGCCGGTATGATCGCACTGTTATGAGTCGCTTGTCACGCCGCCCCATGGGAGATGGGTGTAAGCCACCGCGCGACCATCCACGAGCTACGGCAGTAAGATTGGGTTCCAAGACGGGGATTTGTGCAAGTCTAAGCTACAAGTTCTCTCCATGGTCGTGCCGAGCTCCGAGAAAGAGGTTAGGGATGGTGTTTCCTCTACATGGTTCTTTCTTAAGCCTACTCTTTGTGCAGAACACAAGATTTCCTTCCCTACCAAGATTTGGTTTCCATTCGTAGATGTTAGAACCCGTGCTCCTACCCTTCCGCTTGCTTCATAGCAGATTAGTTACTTGACGCATGTGCTTTGTGAGTCGCCCTTCGGCATATTTTAACAATCCCACAAAGCGGGAAGCAAAGAGTTTCTTCAAGAGGAATCGATATAAGAAGGTGTCGAGGCTCGTTGAAGCATCCACGAATATATTGTGTCGCGCTTGTCAAGGAGGTCGCTTCTCAAGAGGCCTCGCGATTCAATATCATTTCGAAGTTCTTTTTGTTTTAATGCTCGCTGCAAGTTGTTTCCATTTCTAGTCAGACATCGTGGGTGGTGAAACAAAGTTGTCAGCAGGTCTCCACGCCTCGTGCCAAAGCGATTTCCACGGCCAATTTTTTGTTCCTCTCTCCAGATACTCGCGGCGATCCAGCTTCGCACATCGCATCGCACGCTCACCTCGCCAACCGGATCTTCGTGATCGGAAAGTGGTCCAGATCTTGTTGCATTCCGCTCGCAGATTCAAGGAAGTCAGGTCTGCGCTGCTTTCAAAGAACTCAGATTCCGTTTCGCATTCTCGCTACTGCGTGCTGCGCCCGATTTCGGTAGAAACCAGATGACGCGCTTTTACAGTGGAAATAACAAGGATTGCAGATATCCGGCCGCTGTGGAGAGGGAAAATCACAAGCACTCCTAAACTTGGCACGGCATTAGCTAGAGCTGTGCAACCTTGAAAGTTGCAGCGGTTGTCCCCATCTCCGAGCCTAAGCTTCGAAATCATCCTTCATCGCTTGCTCGCGACCTTTCCTCCTCGCTTCGCTCGCGTGCAGGATCTTCTTCGTGGGTGCTTGACAATGCCCCCTGCTCACTGATGCGCGCTGTGGTTTCAAAATCGCACGAGTCATAGGAAATTCGGTATTTTAGCCATATCTTTCGTGACACTAGTTCCGTTTTCCCCGAAACTTTCCCTAACACCCAAATCCCCGCCCCGCGCTTCCGCGCTGAGGATCCGAGACCCTGCTCCGCCCCCGTCACTCGTAAATCGCCATTTTCTATGTTTTTGAGGGTTTGCTATGACCTCTTCGCTTTTTACCTGCTTCGCCCAAATTCGCACACGCTCTTCCTCTCACTATTCCGCCCTTTTACCCTCAAGGAAACAATTTCAGCTTCTTATCACATAAATTTCCGAATCGCATTTTTCCTCCATTCAAGCTCGCCTGTAAAGCGCCAAAACCCTGCTCAAGTCCATTATCCTCGCTTTCTTCATCTCAAATCCTAATCGCCATTACTAAACGTGTTTTAGGAAGCGTTTTCCTATCCATCGCAAAAACCCTTTATTTTAGAAAAAAACACTAAAAACCCCGCTATGGTTTGTCACCCGTAACCGCACGCAAGTCGGGAGTGCGATGCGATCTCGAGGCGAGGTCGGGGCCAAGGTCCGAGGAAAGCTCTGAGGTACTTGTAAAAGCCAAAAGGGTGCGACACGGACTTCCCGGAGGTCACCCATCCCAAGATTACTCGCCCAAGCGCGCTTTAATCAAGGAGTTCTCGATGGGATCCGTGCACAAACGCTGGTATGATCGCACTGCTATGAGTCGCTTTGTCACGCCTGCTCCCATGGGAGATGGGTGTAAGCCACCGCGACCATCCACGTAGCTACCGGCAGTAAGATGGGTTCCAAGACGGGGATTTGCGCAAGTCTAAGCTACAAGTTCTCTCCATGGTCGTGCCGAGCTCCGAGAAAGAGGTTAGGGATGGTGCTTCCTCCGCATGGTTCTTTCTTAAACCTACTCTTTGTGCAGAACACAAGATTTCCTTCCCCTACCAAGATTTGGTTTCCATTCGTAGATGTTAGAACCCGTGCTCCTACCCTTTCGCTTTGCTTCATAGCAGATTAGTTACTTACTTGGACGACGCATGTGCTTTGTGAGTCGCCTTCTCGGCATATTTTAACAATCCCACGTGTGCAAGGGAAGCAAGAGTTTCTTCAAGAGGAATCGATATAAGAAGGTGTTGAGGCTCGTTGAAGCATCCACGAATATATTGTGTGCGCTTGTCAAGGAGGTCGCCTCTCAAGAGGCCTCGCGATTCAATATCATTTCGAAGTTCTTTTTGTTTTAGCTGCTCGCTGCAAGTTGTTTCCATTTCTAGTCAGACATCGTGGTCAGTGAAAAGTTGTCAGCAGGTCTCCACGCCCGTGCCAAAGCGATTTCCACGGCCAATTTTTTTTTTTCTCTCTCTCGTATACTCGCGGCGATCCAGCTTCGCACATCGCATCGCACGCTCACTCGCCCACCGGGATCTCGTGATCGGAAAGTGGTCCAGATCTTGTTGCATTCCGCTCGCAGATTCGGGGAAGTTGTGGGTCGCGCTGCTTTCAAAGAACTTTCAGATTCCGCTTCGCATTCTCGTTACTGCGTGCTGCCCGATTTCGGTAGAAACCAGATGACCGCTTTACAGTGGAAATAACAAGGATTGCAGATATCCAAACAGCCTGTGGAGAGGGAAAATCACAAGCACTCCTAAACTTGGCACGGCATTATTGCAGAGCTGTGCAACCTTGAAAGTTGCAGCAGCGGTTGTCCCCATCTCCGAGCTTTAAGCTTCGAAATCATCCTTCATCGCTTGCTCGCGACCTTTCCTCCTCGCTTCGCGCAGATCTTCGTGGGTGTTGACAATGCCCCCTGCTCACTGATGCGCTGTGGTTTCAAAATCGCACGAGTCATAGGAAATTCGGTATTTTAGCCATATCTTTCGTGACACTAGTTCCGTTTTCCCCGAAACTTTCCCTAACACCCAAATCCCCGCCCCCGCTTTCTCGCGCTGAGATCCGAGACCTTGCTCCGCCTCCCCGTCACTCTAAATCGCCATTTTCTATGTTTTGAGGGTTTGCTATGACCTCTTCCTTTTTACCCGCTTCGCCCAAATTCGCACACGCTCTTCCTCTCACTATTCCGCCCTTTTACCCTCAAGGAAACAATTTCAGCTTCTTATCACATAAACTTCGAATCGCATTTTTCCTCCATTCAAGCTCGCCTGAAAAAGCGCCAAAACCCTGCTCAAGTCCATTATCCTCGCTTTCTTCATCTCAAATCCCGAACCGCCATTACTAAACGTGTTTTAGGAAGCGTTTTCCTATCCATCGCAAAAGACCCTTTATTTTAGAAAAAAACACTAAAAACCCCCGCTATGGTTTGTCACCCGTAATCGCACGCAAGTCGGGGGAGTGCGATGCGATCTCGAGGCGAGGTCGGGGCCAAGGTCCGAGGAAAGCTCTGAGGTACTTGTAAAAGCCAAAAGGGTGCGACACCGGACTTCCCGGAGGTCACCCATCCCAAGATTACTCGCCCAAGCGCGCTTTAATCGGAGTTCGATGGGATCCGTGCACAAACGCCGGTATGATCGCACCTGCTATGAGTCGCTTGTCACGCCGCTCCCATGGGAGATGGGCGTAAGCCACCGCGACCATCCACGTAGCTACGGCAGTAAGATTGGGTTCCAAGACGGGATTTGTGCAAGTCTAAGCTACAAGTTCTCTCCATGGTCGTGCGAGCTCCGAGAAAGAGGTTAGGGATGGTGTTTCCTCTACATGGTTCTTTCTTAAACCTACTTTTGCAGTAACACAAGATTTCCTTCCCTACCAAGATTTGGTTTCCATTCGTAGATGTTAGAACCCGTGCTCCTACCCTTTCGTTTGCTTCATAGCAGATTAGTTACTTTGGACGCATGTGCTTTTGTGAGTCGCCCCTTCGGCATATTTTAACAATCCCACGCGTGTGGGAAGCAAGAGTTTCTTCAAGAGGAATCAAGATATAAGAAGGTGTTGAGGCTCGTTGAAGCATCCACGAATATATTGTGTCGCGCTTGTCAAGGAGGTCGCTTCGAAGAGGCCTCGCGATTCAATATCATTTCGAAGTTCTTTTGTTTTAGCTGCTCGCCGTGCAAGTTGTTTCCATTTCTAGTCAGACATCGTGGTGGTGAAACAAAGGTCAGCAGGTCTCCACGCCCCGTACCAAAGCGATTTCCACGGCCAATTTTTTGTTCCTCTCTCTCGCGGCGATCCAATTCTGCACATCGCATCGCACGCTCTCACCTCGCCCAGCCGGGATCTTGGTGATCGGAAAGTGGTCCAGATCTTGTTGCATTCCGCTCTCGCAGATTCGGGTGGAAGTGGGTCGCGCTGCTTTCCAAAGAATCTTCAGATTCCGCTCGCATTCTCGCTACGTGCACCGATTTCGGTAGAAACCAGATGACCGCTTTGTACAGGAAATAACAAGGATGCAGACATCCGGCCAGCCAGAGAGGGAAAATCGCAAGCACTCCTAAACTTGGCACGGGCATTAGCTAGAGCCAGGCAACCTTGAAAGTTGCAGGCGGTTGTCCCCATCTCCGAGCCAGAAGCTTCGGAAATCATCCTTCATCGTTGGCTCGCGAACTTTCCTCCTCGCTCGCGGCAGATCTTCGTGGGTGCTTGACAATGCCCCCTGCTCACTGATGCGCGCTGTGGTTTCAAAATCGCACGAGTCATAGGAAATTCGGTATTTTAGCCATATCTTTCGTGACACTAGTTCCGTTTTCCCCGAAACTTTCCCTAACACCCAAATCCCCGCCCCCGCTTTCGCGCTGAGGATCCGAGACCGGTTCCGCCTCCCGTCACTCGTAAATCGCCATTTTCTATGTTTTGAGGGCTTGCTATGACCTCTTCGCTTTTTACCCTGTCGCCCTAAATTCGCACACGCTCTTCCTCTCACTATTCCGCCCCTTTTACCCTCAAGGAAACAATTTCAGCTTCTTATCACATAAATTTCGAATCGCATTTTTCCTCCATTCAAGCTCGCCGCCTGAAAGCGCCAAAACCCTGCTCAAGTCCATTATCCTCGCTTTTTCATCTCAAATCCTAATTGCCATTACTAAACGTGTTTTAGGAAGCGTTTTCCTATCCATCGCAAAAGACCCTTTATTTTAAAAAAAACACTAAAACCCCGCTATGGTTTGTCACCCGTAACCGCACGCAAGTCGGGAGTGCGATGCGATCTCGAGGCGAGGTCGGGGCCAAGGTCCGAGGAAAGCTCTGAGGTACTGTAAAAGCCAAAAGGGTGCGACACCGGACTTCCCGGAGGTCACCCATCCCAAGATTACTCGCCCAAGCGCGCTTTAATCGCGGAGTTCGATGGGATCCGTGCACAAACGCCGGTATGATCGCACCTGCTATGAGTCGTTTGTCACGCCTGCCCCATGGGAGATGGGTGTAAGCCACCGCGACCATCCACGTAGCTACGGCAGTAAGATTGGGTTCCAAGACGGGATTTGTGCAAGTCTAAGCTACAAGTTCTCTCCATGAATGTCGTGCCGAGCTCCGAGAAAGAGGTAGGGATGGTGTTTCCTCTACATGGTTCTTTCTTAAACCTACTTTTCAGGCAGTAACACAAGATTTCCTTCCCTACCAAGATTTGGTTTCCATTCGTAGATGTTAGAACCCGTGCTCCTACCCTTCGCTTGCTTCATAGCAGATTAGTTACTTTGACGCATGTGCTTTGTGAGTCGCCTTCTAAGCATATTTTAACAATCCCACGCAAAGGGAAGCAAGAGTTTCTTCAAAGAGGAATCGATATAAGAAGGTGTTGAGGCTCGTTGAAGCATCCACGAATATATTGTGTCAGCGCTTGTCAAGGAGGAGGTCTCGAAGAGGCCTCGCGATTCAATATCATTTCGAAGTTCTTTTGTTTTAATGCTCGCTGCAAGTTGTTTCCATTTCTAGTCAGACATCGTGGTGGTGAAAAAAGGTCAGCAGGTCTCCACGCCTCGTACCAAAGCGATTTCCACGGCCAATTTTTTTTCTCTCTCTCTCTCGCGGCGATCCAGCTTCGCACATCGCATCGCACGCTCACCTCGCCAACCGGGATCTCGTGATCGGAAAGTGGTCCAGATCTTGTTGCATTCCGCTTCGCAGATTCGGTGGAAGTGTGGGTCGCGCTGCTTTCAAAGAACTTTCAGATTCCGCTTCGCATTCTCGTTACTGCTGCACCGATTTCGGTAGAAACCAGATGACCGCTTTTTTGTGGAAATAACAAGGATTGCAGATATCCAAATGGGCCAGGAGAGGGAAAATCACAAGCACTCCTAAACTTGGCACGGCATTAGCTAGAGCTGTGCAACCTTGAAAGTCAGCAGCGGTTGTCCCCATCTCCGAGCCTTAAGCTTCGAAATCATCCTTCATCGCTTGCTCGCGACCTTTCCTCCCGCTTCGCTCGCGCAGGATCTTCGTGGGTGTTGACAATGCCCCCTGCTCACGATGCGCTGTGGTTTCAAAATCGCACGAGTCATAGGAAATTCGGTATTTTAGCCATATCTTTCGTGACACTAGTTCCGCTTTCCCCGAAACTTTCCCTAACACCCAAATCCCCCCCCCCCGCTTTCGCGCTGAGATCCGAGACCTGCTCCGCCTCCCGCTCACACTCGTAAATCGCCATTTTCTATGTTTTGAGGGCTCATATGACCTCTGCTCGCTTTTTTACCCTGTCGCCCTAAATTCGCACACGCTCTTCCTCTCACTATTCCGCCCCTTTTACCCTCAAGGAAACAATTTCAGCTTCTTATCACATAAATTTCTCGAATCGCATTTTTCCTCCATTCAAGCTCGCCTAAAGCGCCAAAACCCCTGCTCAAGTCCATTATCCTCGCTTTCTTCATCTCAAATCCCGATCGCCATTACTAAACGTGTTTTAGGAAGCGTTTCCTATCCATCAGTAAAAGACCCTTTATTTTAGAAAAAAAAACACTAAAAACCCCCGCTATGGTTTGTCACCCGTAATCGCACGCAAGTCGGGGGAGTGCGATGCGATCTCGAGGCGAGGTCGGGCCAAGGTCCGAGGAAAGCCTGAGGTACTTGGTAAAAGCCAAAAGGGGCGCGACACCGGACTTCCCGGAGGTCACCCATCCAGCAGATTACTCGCCCAAGCGCGCTTTAATCAAGGAGTTCGATGGGATCCGGCACAAACGCCGGTATGATCGCACCCGTTATGAGTCGTTTGTCACGCCGTCCTTATGGGAGATGGGTGTAAGCCACCGCGACCATCCACGTAGCCACGGCAGAAGATTGGGTTCCAAGACGGGGATTTGTGCAAGTCTAAGCTACAAGTTCTTCCATGGTCGTGCCGAGCTCCGAGAAAGAGGTTAGGGATGGTGTTTCCTCTACATGGTTCTTTCATAAGCCTACTCTTCGTGCAGAACACAAGATTTCCTTCCCTACCAAGATTTGGTTTCCATTCGTAGATGTTAGAACCCGTGCTCCTACCCTTCTTCGTTTGCTTCATAGCAGATTAGATTAGTTTTGGACGCATGTGCTTTGTGAGTCGCCCTTCTAAGCATATTTTAACAATCCCACGTGTGCGGGAAGCAAGAGTTTCTTCAAGAGGAATCAAGATATATAAGAAGGTGCGAGGCTCTGAAGCATCCACGAATATATTGTGTCATGCGCTTGTCAAGGAGGTCAGCTCTCGAAGAGGCCTCGCGATTCAATATCATTTCGAAGTTCTTTTTGTTTTAGCGCTCGCTGCAAGTTGTTTCCATTTCTAGTCAGACATCGCGTGGGTGAAACAAAGTTGTCAGCAGGTCTCCACGCCTCGTACCAAAGCGATTTCCACGGCCAATTTTTTTTCTCTCTCAGATCTCGCGGCGATCCAGCTCTCGCACATCGCATCGCACGCTCACTCGCCACCGGGATCTCGTGATCGGAAAGTGGTCCAGATCTTGTTGCATTCCGCTCGCAGATCGGGGGAAGTCAGGTCGCGCTGCTTCAAAGAATCTCAGATTCCGCTCGCATTCTCGCTACCGTGCCACCGATTTCGGGTAAACCAGATGACCGCTTTACAGGAAATAACAAGGATGCAGATATCCGGGCCTGTGGAGAGGGAAAATCACAAGCACTCCTAAACTTGGCACGGCATTAGCTAGAGCTGCAACCTTGAAAGTCAGCAAAGGTTGTCCCCATCTCCGAGCCTAAGCTTCGAAATCATCCTTCATCGCTTGCTCGCGACCTTTCCTCCTCGCTCGCGTGTGGATCTTCGTGGGTGCTTGACAATGCCCCCTGCTCACTGATGCGCCTGTGGTTTCAAAATCGCACGAGTCATAGGAAATTCGGTATTTTAGCCATATCTTTCGTGACACTAGTTCCGCTTTTCCCGAAACTTTCCCTAACACCCAAATCCCCGCCCCGCGCTTTCCCGCGCTGAGGATCCGAGACCCGGCTCCGCCTCCCCGTCACTCGAATCGCCATTTTCTATGTTTTGAGGGCTTTGCTATGACCTCTTCTTTTTTACCCCGTCGCCCAAATTCGCACACGCTCTTCCTCTCGCTATTCCGCCCTTTTACCCTCAAGGAAACAATTTCAGCTTCTTATCGCATAAGCCCTTCGAATCGCATTTTTCCTCCATTCAAGCTCGCAAAGCGCCAAAACCCTGCTCAAGTCCATTATCCTCGCTTTTTTTCATCTCAAATCCCGAACCGCCATTACTAAACGTGTTTTAGAAGCGTTTCCTATCCATCGCAAAAGACCCTTTATTTTAGAAAAAAACACTAAAAACCCCGCTATGGTTTGTCACCCGTAACCGCACGCAAGTCGGGGGAGTGCGATGCGATCTCGAGGCGAGGTCGGGGCCAAGGTCCGAGGAAAGCCTGAGGTACTTGGTAAAAGCAAAAAGGGTGCGACACCGGACTTCCCGGAGGTCACCCATCCCAAGATTACTCGCCCAAGCGCGCTTTAATCGCGGAGTTTCGATGGGATCCGTGCACAAACGCCGGTATGATCGCACCTGCTATGAGTCGCTTGTCACGCGCGTCCCATGGGAGATGGGTGTAAGCCACCGCGACCATCCACGTAGCTACGGCAGTAAGATGGGTTCCAAGACGGGGATTTGTGCAAGTCTAAGCTACAAGTTCTCTCCATGGTCGTGCCGAGCTCCGAGAAAGAGGTTAGGGATGGTGTTTCCTCTACATGGTTCTTTCTTAAACCTACTCTTTGTGCAGAACACAAGATTTCCTTCCCCTACCAAGATTTGGTTTCCATTCGTAGATGTTAGGAACCCGTGCTCCTGCCCTTCTCGCTTGTCTTCATAGCAGATTAGTTACTTTGGACGCATGTGCTTTGGAGTCGCCCTTCAAGCATATTTTAACAATCCCACGCAAAGGGAAGTGAGTTTCTTCAAGAGGAATCGATATAAGAAGGTGTTGAGGCTCGCTGAAGCATCCACGAATATATTGTGTCAGCGCTGTCAAGGAGGTCTCAAGAGGCCTCGCGATTCAATATCATTTCGAAGTTCTTTTTGTTTTAGCTGCTCGCTGCAAGTTGTTTCCATTTCTAGTCAGACATCGTGGTTGGTGAAACAAGTTGTCAGCAGGTCTCCACGCCCGTACCAAAGCGATTTCCACGGCCAATTTTTTTGTTCTCTCTCTCAGATACTCGCGGCGATCCAGCTTCGCACATCGCATCGCACGCTCTCACCTCGCCAATGGGATCTTCGTGATCGAAAGTGGTCCAGATCTTGTTGCATTCCGCTCGCAGATTCGGGGGAAGTTGTGGGTCGCGCTGCTCAAAGCAAAGAATCTCAGATTCCGCTTCGCATTCTCGCTACGCGTGCACCGATTCTGGTAGAAACCAGATGACCGCTTTTTTGTGGAAATAACAAGGATTGCAGACATCCGGGCCGCCAGAGAGGGAAAATCACAAGCACTCCTAAACTTGGCACGGCATTAGCTAGAGCTGTGCAACCTTGAAAGTCAGCAGGTTGTCCCCATCTCCGAGCCTAAGCTTCGAAATCATCCTTCATCGCTTGCTCGCGACCTTTCCTCCTCGCTCGCGTGCAGGATCTTCGTGGGTGTTGACAATGCCCCCTGCTCACTGATGCGCGCTGTGGTTTCAAAATCGCACGAGTCATAGGAGGAAATTCGGTATTTTAGCCATATCTTTCGTGACACTAGTTCCGTTTTCCCCGAAACTTTCCCTAACACCCGAATCCCCTCCCCCGCTTTTCGCGCTGAGGATCCGAGACCTTGCTCCGCCTCCCGCGTCACTCGTAAATCGCCATTTTCTATGTTTTGAGGGTTTGCATGACCTCTTCGCTTTTTACCTGTTTCGCCTAAATTCGCACACGCTCTTCCTCTCACTATTCCCCCTTTTACCCTCAAGGAAACAATTTCAGCTTCTTATCGCATAAATTTCGAATCGCATTTTTCCTCCATTCAAGCTCGCCTGTAAAGCGCCAAAACCCCTGCTCAAGTCCATTATCCTCGCTTTTCTTCATCTCAAATCCCGAACCGCCATTACTAAACGTGTTTTAGGAAGCGTTTCCTATCCATCGCAAAAGACCCTTTATTTTAGAAAAAAACACTAAAAACCCCGCTATGGTTTGTCACCCGTACCGCACGCAAGTCGGGGGAGTGCGATGCGATTCGAGGCGAGGTCAGGTGGGCCAAGGTCCGAGGAAAGCTCTGAGGTACTTGGTAAAAGCCAAAAGGGTGCGACACCGGACTTCCCGGAGGTCACCCATCCCAAGATTACTCGCCCAAGCGCGCTTTAATCAAGGAGTTCGATGGGATCCGTGCACAAACGCCGGTATGATCGCACCCGCATGAGTGAGTCGCTTGTCACGCCGCCCCATGGGAGATGGGTGTAAGCCACCGCGACCATCCACGTAGCTACCGCAGTAAGATTGGGTTCCAAGACGGGATTTGCAAGCAAGTCTAAGCTACAAGTTCTCTCCATGGTCGTGCCGAGCTCCGAGAAAGAGGTTAGGATGGTGTTTCCTCTACATGGTTCTTTCTTAAACCTACTTTTTGTGCAGTAACACAAGATTTCCTTCCCTACCAAGATTTGGTTTCCATTCGTAGATGTTAGAACCCGTGCTCCTACCCTTTCGCTTGCTTCATAGCAGATTAGTTACTTTGGACGCATGTGCTTTGTGAGTCGCCTTCTAAGCATATTTTAACAATCCCACGTGTGCAAAGGGAAGCAAGAGTTTCTTCAAGAGGAATCAAGATATAAGAAGGTGTTGAGGCTCGTTGAAGCATCCACGAATATATTGTGTGCGCTTGTCAAGGAGGTCGCTTCTCGAAGAGGCCTCGCGATTCAATATCATTTCGAAGTTCTTTTGTTTTAGCTGCTCGCTGCAAGTTGTTTCCATTTCTAGTCAGACATCGTGGTGGTGAAACAAGTTGTCAGCAGGTCTCCACGCCTCGTACCAAAGCGATTTCCACGGCCAATTTTTTTTCCTTTCTCTCGTATCTCGCGGCGATCCACCTCGCACATCGCATCGCACGCTCTCACTCGCCACCGGGATCTTCGTGATCGGAAAGTGGTCCAGATCTTGTTGCATTCCGCTCGCAGATCTGGGGGTGAAGTCAGGGCGCGCTGCTTCAAAGAATCTTTCAGATTCCGCTCGCATTCTCGCTACTGCGTGCACCATTTCGGTAGAAACCAGATGACCGCTTTTACTGTGGAAATAACAAGGATGCAGACATCCATCCGCCAGAGAGGGAAAATCACAAGCACTCCTAAACTTGGCACGGCATTAGCTAGAGCTGTGCAACCTTGAAAGTCAGCAGCGGTTGTCCCCATCTCCGAGCCTAAGCTTCGAAATCATCCTTCATCGCTTGCTCGCGACCTTTCCTCCTCGCTCGCGCGCGTGATCTTCGTGGGTGCTTGACAATGCCCCCTGCTCACTGATGCGCCGCTGTGGTTTCAAAATCGCACGAGTCATAGGAAATTCGGTATTTTAGCCATATCTTTCGTGACACTAGTTCCGCTTTTCCCCGAAACTTTCCCTAACACCCAAATCCCCGCCCCCGCGCTTTCGCGCTGAGATCCGAGACCCTTGTTCCGCCTCCCGCACACTCGTAAATCGCCATTTTCTATGTTTTGAGGGTTTCATATGACCTCTTCGCTTTTTACCTGTCGCCCTAAATTCGCACACGCTCTTCCTCTCACTATTCCGCCCTTTTACCCTCAAGGAAACAATTTCAGCTTCTTATCACATACTTCGAATCGCATTTTTCCTCCATTCAAGTCGCCGCCAGATAAAGCGCCAAAACCCCTGCTCAAGTCCATTATCCTCGCTTTCTTCATCTCAAATCCCGAATCGCCATTACTAAACGTGTTTTAGGAAGCGTTTTCCTATCCATCGCAAAAGACCCTTTATTTTAGAAAAAAACACTAAAAACCCCGCCTATGGTTTGTCACCCGTAATCGCACGCAAGTCGGGAGTGCGATGCGATCTCGGGAGGCGAGGTCGGGGCCAAGGTCCGAGGAAAGCCTGAGGTACTTGTAAAAGCCAAAAAGGGTGCGACACCGGACTTCCCGTGAGGTCACCCATCCCAAGATTACTCGCCCAAGCGCGCTTAATCAAGGAGTTTCGATGGGATCCGTGCACAAACGCCGGTATGATCGCACCTGCTATGAGTCGTTTGTCACACGCGCCCCATGGGAGATGGGGTGTAAGCCACCGCGACCATCCACGTAGCTACGGCAGTAAGATTGGGTTCCAAGACGGGATTTGTGCAAGTCTAAGCTACAAGTTCTCTCCATGGTCGTGCCGAGCTCCGAGAAAGAGGTTAGGATGGTGTTTCCTCTACATGGTTCTTTCTTAAACCTACTTTTTGCAGTAACACAAGATTTCCTTCCCTACCAAGATTTGGTTTCCATTCGTAGAGATGTTAGAACCCGTGCTCCTACCCTTCTTCGCTTGCTTCATAGCAGATTAGTTACTTTGGACGCATGTGCTTTGTGAGTCGCCCTTC
Source organism: Taxus wallichiana var. yunnanensis (assembly GCA_018340775.1). Classification (NCBI taxonomy): domain Eukaryota; kingdom Viridiplantae; phylum Streptophyta; class Pinopsida; order Cupressales; family Taxaceae; genus Taxus; species Taxus wallichiana. The sequence goes on from CM031241.1 coordinate 662,816,565, forward strand.
TAAGCATATTTTAACAATCCCACGTGCAAAGGGAAGAAAGAGTTTCTTCAAGAGGAATCAAGATATAAGAAGGTGTTGAGGCTCTGAAGCATCCACGAATATATTGTGTGTTGCGCTTTGTCAAGGAGGTCCCTTCTCGAAGAGGCCTCGCGATTCAATATCATTTCGAAGTTCTTTTGTTGTTTTAGCTGCTCGCTGCAAGTTGTTTCCATTTCTAGTCAGACATCGTGGTTGGTGAAACAAAGGTCAGCAGGTCTCCACGCCTCGTACCAAAGCGATTTCCACGGCCAATTTTTTTTTCTTTCTCAGATCTCGCGGCGATCCAGCCTCGCACATCGCATCGCACACGCTCACCTCGCCACCGGGATCTTCGTGATCGGAAAGTGGTCCAGATCTTGTTGCATTCCGCTCGCAGATTCGGGCGGCTGAAGTCAGGTGCGCGCTGCTTTTCAAAGAATCTCAGATTCCGCTCGCATTCTCGCTACTGCGTGCTGCCCGATTTCTGTAGAAACCAGATGACCGCTTTTACAGGAAATAACAAGGATGCAGATATCCAAACGCCAGAGAGGGAAAATCACAAGCACTCCTAAACTTGGCACGGCATTAGCTAGAGCTGTGCAACCTTGAAAGTCAGCAGCGGTTGTGTCCCCATCTCCGAGCCTAAGCTTCTGAAATCATCCTTCATCGCTTGCTCGCGACCTTTCCTCCTCGCTTCTCGCGCGGCAGGATCTTCGTGGGTGCTTGACAATGCCCCCCTGCTCACGGATGCGCTGTGGTTTCAAAATCGCACGAGTCATAGGAAATTCGGTATTTTAGCCATATCTTTCGTACACTAGTTCCGCTTTCCCCGAAACTTTCCCTAACACCCAAATCCCCGCCCCGCGCTTTCCCGCGCTGAGGATCCGAGACCCGGTTCCGCCCCCGCACTCGTAAATCGCCATTTTCTATGTTTTGAGGGTTTCATATGACCTCTTCGCTTTTTTACCCGCTTCGCCTAAATTCGCACACGCTCTTCCTCTCACTATTCCGCCCTTTTACCCTCAAGGAAACAATTTCAGCTTCTTATCACATAAATTTCGAATCGCATTTTTCCTCCATTCAAGCTCGCCTGTAAAGCGCTACCAAAACCCTGCTCAAGTCCATTATCCTCGTTTTCTTCATCTCAAATCCCGAATTGCCATTACTAAACGTGTTTTAGGAAGCGTTTTCCTATCCATTGCAACAGACCCTTTATTTTAGAAAAAAAAACACTAAAAACCCCCGGCTATGGTTGTCACCCGTAATCGCACGCAAGTCGGGAGTGCGATGCGATCTTGGAGGCGAGGTCGGGGCCAAGGTCCGAGGAAAGCTCGGAGGTACTTGGTAAAAGCCAAAAAGGGTGCGACACCGGGACTTCCCGGGAGGTCACCCATCCCAGTACTACTCTGGCCCAAGCGCGCTTAACTGCGGAGTTCTGATGGGATCCGTGCACAAACGCCGGTATGATCGCACCCGTTATGAGTCGTTTGTCACGCTGTCCTTATGGGAGATGGGTGTAAGCCACCGCGACCATCCACGTAGCCACGGCAGAAGATTGGGTTCCAAGACGGGGATTTGTGCAAGTCTAAGCTACAAGTTCTCTCCATGGTCGTGCCGAGCTCCGAGAAAGAGGTTAGGGATGGTGTTTCCTCTACATGGTTCTTTCTTAAACCTACTCTTTGTGCAGAACACAAGATTTCCTTCCCCTACCAAGATTTGGTTTCCATTCGTAGATGTTAGGAACCCGTGCTCCTACCCTTCTGTTTGCTTCATAGCAGATTAGTTACTTTGGACGCATGTGCTTTCAGGAGTCGCCTTCGGCATATTTTAACAATCCCACGTGCGGTGCGGGAAGCAAGAGTTTCTTCAAGAGGAATCAAGATATAAGAAGGTGTTGAGGCTCATGAAGCATCCACGAATATATTGTGTTGCGCTTGTCAAGGAGGTCCTCGAAGAGGCCTCGCGATTCAATATCATTTCGAAGTTCTTTTGTTTTAGCTGCTCGCTGCAAGTTGTTTCCATTTCTAGTCAGACATCGTGGTGGTGAAAACAGGTCAGCAGGTCTCCACGCCCGTACCAAAGCGATTTCCACGGCCAATTTTTTTTTCCTCTCTCTCAGATACTCGCGGCGATCCAGCTTCGCACATCGCATCGCACCTCTCACTCGCCTCGCCAAACGGGATCTTCGTGATCGGAAAGTGGTCCAGATCTTGTTGCATTCCGCTCGCAGATTCGGGCTGAAGTTGTGGGTCGCGCTGCTTTCAAAGAATCTTCAGATTCCGCTTCGCATTCTCGTTACGTGCTGCCCGATTTCGGGTAAACCAGATGACCGCTTTTTTTGTGGAAATAACAAGGATTGCAGATATCCCGGGCCAGAGAGGGAAAATCACAAGCACTCCTAAACTTGGCACGGCATTAGCTAGAGCTGTGCAACCTTGAAAGTCAGCAGCGGTTGTCCCCATCTCCGAGCCTAAGCTTCGAAATCATCCTTCATCGCTTGCTCGCGAACTTTCCTCCGCTCTCGCGCGTGTGATCTTCGGTGGGTGCTTGACAATGCCCCCTGCTCACTGATGCGCTGTGGTTTCAAAATCGCACGAGTCATAGGAAATTCGGTATTTTAGCCATATCTTTTGACACTAGTTCCGTTTCCCCGAAACTTTCCCTAACACCCAAATCCCCGCCCCCGCTTTCCCGCGCTGAGGATCCGAGACCTTGCTCCGCCTCCCCGTCACTCGTAAATCGCCATTTTCTATGTTTTGAGGGTTTGCTATGACCTCTTCGCTTTTTTACCCGTCGCCCAAATTCGCACACGCTCTTCCTCTCACTATTCCGCCCCTTTTACCCTCAAGGAAACAATTTCAGCTTCTTATCACATAAATACCCTCGAATCGCATTTTTCCTCCATTCAAGCTCGCCTAAAGCGCCAAAACCCTGCTCAAGTCCATTATCCTCGCTTTTCTTCATCTCAAATCCCGAATTGCCATTACTGAACGTGTTTTAGGAAGCGTTTTCCTATCCATTGCAAAAGACCCCTTATTTCAGGGGGAAAAAAACACTAAAAACCCCCGGCTATGGTTTGTCACCCGTAATCGCACGCAAGTCGGGGGAGTGCGATGCGATTCGAGGCGAGGTCGGGGCCAAGGTCCGAGGAAAGCTCTGAGGTACTTGTAAGCCAAAAGGGTGCGACACCGGACTTCCGGGAGGTCACCCATCCCAAGATTACTCGCCCAAGCGCGCTTAATCAAGCGGAGTTCGATGGGATCCGTGCACAAACGCCGGTATGATCGCACCTGCTATGAGTCGCTTGTCACGCTGTCCCATGGGAGATGGGTGTAAGCCACCGCGACCATCCACGAGCTACGGCAGTAAGATTGGGTTCCAAGACGGGATTTGTGCAAGTCTAAGCTACAAGTTCTCTCCATGGTCGTGCCGAGCTCCGAGAAAGAGGTTAGGGATGGTGTTTCCTCTACATGGTTCTTTCTTAAACCTACTCTTTGCGCAGAACACAAGATTTCCTTCCCCTACCAGTATTTGGTTTCCATTCGTAGATGTTAGGAACCCGTGCTCCTACCCTTCGCTTTGCTTCATAGCAGATTAGTTACTTACTGGACGCATGTGCTTTGTGAGTCGCCTTCTAAGCATATTTTAACAATCCCACGTGCGTAAAGGGAAGCAAGAGTTTCTTCAAGAGGAAATCGATATAAGAAGGTGTTGAGGCTCGTTGAAGCATCCACGAATATATTGTGTCGCGCTTGTCAAGGAGGTCAGCTCTCGAAGAGGCCTCGCGATTCAATATCATTTCGAAGTTCTTTTGTTTTAGCTGCTCGCTGCAAGTTGTTTCCATTTCTAGTCAGACATCGTGGTTGGTGAAACAAGTTGTCAGCAGGTCTCCACGCCCGTGCCAAAGCGATTTCCACGGCCAATTTTTTTTTCTCTCTCTCCAGATCTCGCGGCGATCCACCCGCACATCGCATCGCACGCTCTCTCGCCAATGGGATCTTCGTGATCGGAAAGTGGTCCAGATTTGTTGCATTCCGCTCGCAGATTCGGGAAGTCAGGTCTGCGCTGCTTTCAAAGAACTTTCAGATTCCGCTTCGCATTTCGCTACCGTGCTGCCCGATTTCGGTAGAAACCAGATGATGACCGCTTTACATTGTGGAAATAACAAGGATTGCAGACATCCAAGCCGCCAGAGAGGGAAAATCACAAGCACTCCTAAACTTGGCACGGCATTAGCTAGAGCTGTGCAACCTTGAAAGTCAGCAGCGGTTGTCCCCATCTCCGAGCCTAAGCTTCGAAATCATCCTTCATCGCTTGCTCGCGACCTTTCCTCCTCGCTCTCGCGGCAGGATCTTCGTGGGTGCTTGACAATGCCCCCTGCTCACGGATGCGCGCTGTGGTTTCAAAATCGCACGAGTCATAGGAAATTCGGTATTTTAGCCATATCTTTCGTGACACTAGTTCCGCTTTTCCCCGAAACTTTCCCTAACACCCAAATCCCCGCCCCGCGCTTTCGCGCTGAGGATCCGAGACCCGGCTCCGCCTCCCGTCACTCGTAAATCGCCATTTTCTATGTTTTGAGGCTTTGCTATGACCTCTTCGCTTTTTACCCGTCGCCCAAATTCGCACACGCTCTTCCTCTCACTATTCCGCCCCTTTTACCCTCAAGGAAACAATTTCAGCTTTTATCATAAATTTCGAATCGCATTTTTCCTCCATTCAAGCTCGCCTAAAGCGCCAAAACCCCTGCTCAAGTCCATTATCCTCGTTTTCTTCATCTCAAATCCCGAATTGCCATTACTAAACGTGTTTTAGGAAGCGTTTTCCTATCCATTGCAACAGACCCTTTATTTTAGAAAAAAAAAAACACTAAAAACCCCCGGCTATGGTTGTCACCCGTAATTGCACGCAAGTTGGGGGAGTGCGATGCGATCTTGGAGGCGAGGTCGGGGCCAAGGTCCGAGGAAAGCTCGGAGGTACTTGTAAAAGCCAAAAGGGTGCGACACCGGACTTCCCGGGAGGTCACCCATCCCAGTACTACTCTGGCCCAAGCGCGCTTTAAGCGCGGAGTTCTGATGGGATCCGTGCACAAACGCCGGTATGATCGCACCCGTTATGAGTCGCTTTGTCACGCTGCCCCATGGGAGATGGGTGTAAGCCACCGCGACCATCCACGTAGCTACGCAGTAAGATTGGGTTCCAAGACGGGATTTGGATTTGTGCAAGTCTAAGCTACAAGTTCTCTCCATGGTCGTGCCGAGCTCCGAGAAAGAGGTTAGGATGGTGTTTCCTCTACATGGTTCTTTTTTAAACCTACTTTTGTGCAGTAACACAAGATTTCCTTCCCTACCAAGATTTGGTTTCCATTCGTAGATGTTAGAACCCGTGCTCCTACCCTTCGCTTGCTTCATAGCAGATTAGTTACTTTGGACGCATGTGCTTTGTGAGTCGCCTTCTTCGGCATATTTTAACAATCCCACGCAAAGGGAAGCAAGAGTTTCTTCAAGAGGAATCAAGATATAAGAAGGTGTTGAGGCTCAATGAAGCATCCACGAATATATTGTGTCGCGCTGTCAAGGAGGTCGCTTCTCGAAGAGGCCTCGCGATTCAATATCATTTCGAAGTTCTTTTGTTTTAATGCTCGCTGCAAGTTGTTTCCATTTCTAGTCAGACATCGTGGTTGGTGAAACAAAGTTGTCAGCAGGTCTCCACGTCCGTACCAAAGCGATTTCCACGGCCAATTTTTTTTTCTCTCTCTCTCGATACTCGGCGATCCAGCCTCGCACATCGCATCGCACGCTCACCTCGCCACCGGGATCTTCGTGATCGGAAAGTGGTCCAGATCTTGTTGCATTCCGCTCGCAGATTCGGGCGGAAGTGTGGGTCGCGCTGCTTTCAAAGAATTTCAGATTCCGCTTCGCATTCTCGTTACCGTGCTGCCCGATTTCGGTAGAAACCAGATGACCGCTTTTACAGGTGGAAATAACAAGGATGCAGATATCCAACGCTGCCAGAGAGGGAAAATCACAAGCACTCCTAAACTTGGCACGGCATTATTAGAGAGTGCAACCTTGAAAGTCAGCAGCAGCGGTTGTCCCCATCTCCGAGCCTAAGCTTCGAAATCATCCTTCATCGCTTGCTCGCGACCTTTCCTCCTCCTCGCTCTCGCGCAGGATCTTCGTGGGTGCTTGACAATGCCCCTGCTCTCATGCGCGCTGTGGTTTCAAAATCGCACGAGTCATAGGAAATTCGGTATTTTAGCCATATCTTTCGTGACACTAGTTCCGCTTTTCCCCGAAACTTTCCCTAACACCCAAATCCCCGCCCCCGCGCTTTCCGCGCTGAGGATCCGAGACCCTGTTCCGCCTCCCCGTCACTCGTAAATCGCCATTTTCTATGTTTTGAGGGTTTGCTATGACCTCTTCGCTTTTTTACCCGTCGCCCAAATTCGCACACGCTCTTCCTCTCACTATTCCGCCCTTTTACCCTCAAGGAAACAATTTCAGCTTCTTATCGCATAAACTCCCGAATCGCATTTTTCCTCCATTCAAGCTCGCCGCCAAAGCGCCAAAACCCTGCTCAAGTCCATTATCCTCGTTTTCTTCATCTCAAATCCCGAATTGCCATTACTAAACGTGTTTTAGGAAGCGTTTTCCTATCCATTGCAACAGACCCTTTATTTTAGAAAAAAAAACACTAAAACCCCCGCTATGGTTTGTCACCCGTACCGCACGCAAGTTGGGGGAGTGCGATGCGATCTTGGAGGCGAGGTCGGGGCCAAGGTCCGAGGAAAGCTCGGAGGTACTTGGTAAAAGCCAAAAAGGGTGCGACACCGGGACTTCCCGGGAGGTCACCCATCCCAATACTACTCTGGCCCAAGCGCGCTTTAATCATGGAGTTTCGATGGGATCCGTGCACAAACGCGGTATGATCGCACCTGCTATGAGTCGCTTTGTCACGCCTGTCCCATGGGAGATGGGTGTAAGCCACCGCGACCATCCACGTAGCCACGGCAGAAGATTGGGTTCCAAGACGGGGATTTGTGCAAGTCTAAGCTACAAGTTCTCTCCATGGTCGTGCCGAGCTCCGAGAAAGAGGTTAGGGATGGTGTTTCCTCTACATGGTTCTTTCTTAAACCTACTTTTGCAGAACACAAGATTTCCTTCCCCTACCAAGATTTGGTTTCCATTCGTAGATGTTAGGAACCCGTGCTCCTACCCTTCCGTTTGCTTCATAGCAGATTAGTTACTTTGGACGCATGTGCTTTCAGGAGTCGCCTTCGGCATATTTTAACAATCCCACGTGTGCAAGGGAAGCAAGAGTTTCTTCAAGAGGAATCAAGATATAAGAAGGTGTTGAGGCTCTGAAGCATCCACGAATATATTGTGTGTTGCGCTTGCTCAAGGAGGTTGCTCTCTCGAAGAGGCCTCGCGATTCAATATCATTTCGAAGTTCTTTTGTTTTAGCTGCTCGCTGCAAGTTGTTTCCATTTCTAGTCAGACATCGTGGTCAGTGAAACAAAGGTCAGCAGGTCTCCACGCCCGTACCAAAGCGATTTCCACGGCCAATTTTTTTTTTCTCTCTCTCAGATCTCGCGGCGATCCAGCTTCGCACATCGCATCGCACGCTCACCTCGCCACCTGGGATTCGTGATCGGAAAGTGGTCCAGATCTTGTTGCATTCCGCTCGCAGATTCGGGCGGAAGTGTGGGTCGCGCGCTTTTCAAAGAATCTCAGATTCCGCTTCGCATTCTCGCTACTGCTGCCCGATTCGGTAGAAACCAGATGACCGCTTTTACAGTGGAAATAACAAGGATCGGCAGACATCCGGCTGGCCAGAGAGGGAAAATCACAAGCACTCCTAAACTTGGCACGGCATTAGCTAGAGCTGTGCAACCTTGAAAGTCAGCAGCGGTTGTCCCCATCTCCGAGCCTAAGCTTCGAAATCATCCTTCATCGCTTGCTCGCGACTTTCCTCCTCGCGCTCGCGCGCAGGATCTTCGTGGGTGCTTGACAATGCCCCTGCTCACGGATGCGCTGTGGTTTCAAAATCGCACGAGTCATAGGAAATTCGGTATTTTAGCCATATCTTTCGTGACACTAGTTCCGCTTTTCCCCGAAACTTTCCCTAACACCCAAATCCCCGCCCCCGCTTTTCGCGCTGAGATCCGAGACCCGGTTCCGCCCCGTCACTCGTAAATCGCCATTTTCTATGTTTTGAGGGTTTGCTATGACCTCTTCGCTTTTTACCCGTCGCCTAAATTCGCACACGCTCTTCCTCTCACTATTCCGCCCTTTTACCCTCAAGGAAACAATTTCGCTTCTTATCGTATATACCCCCGAATCGCATTTTTCCTCCATTCAAGCTGCCCAGAAAGCGCCGAAAACCCCGTTCAAGTCCATTATCCTCGTTTTCTTCATCTCAAATCCCGAATTGCCATTACTGAACGTGTTTTAGGAAGCGTTTTCCTATCCATTGCAAAAGACCCCTTATTTTAGGGAAAAAAAAAAACACTAAAAACCCCCGGCTATGGTTTGTCACCCGTAATTGCACGCAAGTTGGGGGAGTGCGATGCGATCTTGGAGGCGAGGTCGGGGCCAAGGTCCGAGGAAAGCTCGGAGGTACTTGGTAAAAGCCAAAAAGGGTGCGACACCGGGACTTCCCGGGAGGTCACCCCCCAAAGATTACTCGCCCAAGCGCGCTTTAATCGGAGTTTCGATGGGATCCGTGCACAAACGCGGTATGATCGCACTGCTATGAGTCGTTTGTCACGCCGCCCCATGGGAGATGGGTGTAAGCCACCGCGACCATCCACGTAGCCACGGCAGAAGATTGGGTTCCAAGACGGGGATTTGTGCAAGTCTAAGCTACAAGTTCTTCCATGGTCGTGCGAGCTCCGAGAAAGAGGTTAGGATGGTGTTTCCTCTACATGGTTCTTTCTTAAACCTACTTTGTGCAGTAACACAAGATTTCCTTCCCTACCAAGATTTGGTTTCCATTCGTAGATGTTAGAACCCGTGCTCCTACCCTTCCGTTTTGCTTCATAGCAGATTAGTTACTTGGACGCATGTGCTTTGTGAGTCGCCCCTTCGGCATATTTTAACAATCCCACGTGCGGGAAGCAAGAGTTTCTTCAAGAGGAATCGATATAAGAAGGTGTTGAGGCTCGTTGAAGCATCCACGAATATATTGTGTTGCGCTTGTCAAGGAGGTCCCTCGAAGAGGCCTCGCGATTCAATATCATTTCGAGTTCTTTTGTTTTAGCTGCTCGCAAGTTGTTTCCATTTCTAGTCAGACATCGTGGTCAGTGAAAAAGTTGTCAGCAGGTCTCCACGCCCGTGCCAAAGCGATTTCCACGGCCAATTTTTTGTTCCTCTCTCCAGATATCTCGCGGCGATCCAGCCTCGCACATCGCATCGCACGCTCTCACTCGCCACCGGGATCTTCGTGATCGGAAAGTGGTCCAGATCTTGTTGCATTCCGCTCGCAGATTCGGGCGAAGTCAGGTCGCGCTGCTTCAAAGAATCTCAGATTCCGCTCGCATTCGTTACGTGCTGCCCGATTTCGGTAGAAACCAGATGACCGCTTTTGCTGTGGAAATAACAAGGATTGCAGATATCCAGCCGCCAGAGAGGGAAAATCACAAGCACTCCTAAACTTGGCACGGCATTAGCTAGAGCTGTGCAACCTTGAAAGTCAGCAGCGGTTGTCCCCATCTCCGAGCCTAAGCTTCGAAATCATCCTTCATCGCTTGCTCGCGACCTTTCCTCCTCGCTTCGCGCGCAGGATCTTCGTGGGTGCTTGACAATGCCCCCTGCTCACTGATGCGCTGTGGTTTCAAAATCGCACGAGTCATAGGAAATTCGGTATTTTAGCCATATCTTTCGTGACACTAGTTCCGTTTTCCCGAAACTTTCCCTAACACCCGAAATCCCCGCCCGCCGCTTTCGCGCTGAGGATCCGAGACCCGGCTCCGCTCCCGTCACTCGTAAATCGCCATTTTCTATGTTTTGAGGGTTTGCTATGACCTCTTCGCTTTTTTACCCTTCGCCCGAAATTCGCACACGCTCTTCCTCTCACTATTCCGCCCCTTTTACCCTCAAGGAAACAATTTCAGCTTCTTATCACATAACACTTCGAATCGCATTTTTCCTCCATTCAAGCTCGCCTGCAAAGCGCCAAAACCCCTGCTCAAGTCCATTATCCTCGCTTTTCTTCATCTCAAATCCCGAATTGCCATTACTGAACGTGTTTTAGGAAGCGTTTTCCTATCCATTGCAAAAGACCCCTTATTTCAGAAAAAAACACTAAAAACCCCCGGCTATGGTTTGTCACCCGTAATTGCACGCAAGTTGGGGGAGTGCGATGCGATCTTGGAGGCGAGGTCGGGGCCAAGGTCCGAGGAAAGCTCGGAGGTACTTGGTAAAAGCCAAAAAGGGTGCGACACCGGGACTTCCCGGGAGGTCACCCATCCCAGTACTACTCTGGCCCAAGCGCGCTTAACTGCGGAGTTCTGATGGGATCCGGTGCACAAACGCTGGTATGATCGCACCCGTTATGAGTCGTTTGTCACGCCGTCCTTATGGGAGATGGGTGTAAGCCACCGCGACCATCCACGTAGCCACGGCAGAAGATTGGGTTCCAAGACGGGGATTTGTGCAAGTCTAAGCTACAAGTTCTCTCCATGGTCGTGCCGAGCTCCGAGAAAGAGGTTAGGGATGGTGTTTCCTCTACATGGTTCTTTCTTAAACCTACTTTTGCAGTAACACAAGATTTCCTTCCCTACCAAGATTTGGTTTCCATTCGTAGATGTTAGAACCCGTGCTCCTACCCCCTTTTCGCTTGCTTCATAGCAGATTAGTTACTTGGACGCATGTGCTTTGTGAGTCGCCCTTCGGCATATTTTAACAATCCAATGCAAAGGGAAGCAGAGTTTCTTCAAGAGGAATCGTATATAAGAAGGTGTTGAGGCTCGTTGAAGCATCCACGAATATATTGTGTGCGCTTGCTCAAGGAGGTCGCCTCGAAGAGGCCTCGCGATTCAATATCATTTCGAGTTCTTTTGTTTTAGCGCTCGTTGCAAGTTGTTTCCATTTCTAGTCAGACATCGTGGTTGGTGAAACAAAGTCAGCAGGTCTCCACGCTCCCCGTGCCAAAGCGATTTCCACGGCCAATTTTTTTTTTCCTCTCTCTCAGATACTCGCGGCGATCCAGCTTCTCGCACATCGCATCGCACGCTCACCTCGCCACCGGGATCTTCGTGATCGGAAAGTGGTCCAGATCTTGTTGCATTCCGCTCTCGCAGATTCGGGCGGAAGTGTGGGTCGCGCTGCTTTCCAAAGAACTTTCAGATTCCGTTTCGCATTCTCGCTACTGCGTGCTGCACCGATTTTCGGGTAGAAACCAGATGACCGCTTTTTTACAGGAAATAACAAGGATCGCAGATATCCAACGCCAGAGAGGGAAAATCACAAGCACTCCTAAACTTGGCACGGCATTAGCTAGAGCTGTGCAACCTTGAAAGTCGCAGCGGTTGTCCCCATCTCCGAGCCTAAGCTTCGAAATCATCCTTCATCGCTTGCTCGCGACTTTCCTCCTCGCTTCGCTGCGTGTGATCTTCGTGGGTGCTTGACAATGCCCCCTGCTCACTGATGCGCTGTGGTTTCAAAATCGCACGAGTCATAGGAAATTCGGTATTTTAGCCATATCTTTCGTGACACTAGTTCCGTTTTCCCGAAACTTTCCCTAACACCCGAATCCCCGCCCCCGCTTTCCGCGCTGAGGATCCGAGACCTTGCTCCGCCTCCCGTCACTCGTAAATCGCCATTTTCTATGTTTTGAGGGTTTCTATGACCTCTTCGCTTTTTACCGCGTCGCCCGAAATTCGCACACGCTCTTCCTCTCACTATTCCGCCTTTTACCCTCAAGGAAACAATTTCAGCTTCTTATCGTTATACCCCGAATCGCATTTTTCCTCCATTCAAGCTCGCCTGTAAAGCGCCAAAACCCCTGCTCAAGTCCATTATCCTCGTTTTCTTCATCTCAAATCCCGAATTGCCATTACTAAACGTGTTTTAGGAAGCGTTTTCCTATCCATTGCAAAAGACCCTTTATTTTAAAAAAAAACACTAAAAACCCCCGGCTATGGTTTGTCACCCGTAATCGCACGCAAGTCGGGGAGTGCGATGCGATCTCGAGGGAGGCGAGGTCGGGGCCAAGGTCCGAGGAAAGCTCGGAGGTACTTGGTAAAAGCCAAAAAGGGTGCGACACCGGGACTTCCCGGGAGGTCACCCATCCCAGTACTACTCTGGCCCAAGCGCGCTTAACTGCGGAGTTCTGATGGGATCCGTGCACAAACGCCGGTATGATCGCACCCTATGAGTCGTTTGTCACGCTGCCCCATGGGAGATGGGTGTAAGCCACCGCGACCATCCACGTAGCTAGAAGATTGGGTAAGATGGGTTCCAAGACGGGGATTTGTGCAAGTCTAAGCTACAAGTTCTCTCCATGGTCGTGCCGAGCTCCGAGAAAGAGGTTAGGGATGGTGTTTCCTCTACATGGTTCTTTCTTAAACCTACTCTTTGTGCAGAACACAAGATTTCCTTCCCCTACCAAGATTTGGTTTCCATTCGTAGATGTTAGGAACCCGTGCTCCTGCCCTTCTGTTTGCTTCATAGCAGATTAGTTACTTTGGACGAATGTGCTTTGTGAGTCGCCCCTTCGGCATATTTTAACAATCCCACGTGTGCGGGAAGCAGTAGTTTCTTCAGTATATAAGAAGGTGTTGAGGCTCAGTGAAGCATCCACGAATATATTGTGTTGCGCTTGCTCAAGGAGGTCGCTTCTCGAAGAGGCCTCGCGATTCAATATCATTTCGAAGTTCTTTTTGTTTTAGCTCGCTGTGCAAGTTGTTTCCATTTCTAGTCAGACATCGTGGTTGGTGAAACAGTGTTGCAGGGTCTCCACGTCTGGTGCCAAAGCGATTTCCACGGCCAATTTTTTGTTCCTCTCTCTCCAGATACTCGCGGCGATCCAGTTCTGCACATCGCATCGCACGCTCTCACCTCGCCCAGCCGGGATCTTGGTGATCGGAAAGTGGTCCAGATCTTGTTGCATTCCGTTCTCGCAGATCGGGTGGAAGTCAGTTGTGGGCGCGCTGCTTCCAAGAACTTTCAGATTCCGCTTCGCATTCTCGTTACGCGTGCCACCGATTTCGGTAGAAACCAGATGACCGCTTTTGTGGAAATAACAAGGATTGCAGACATCCAGCGCCAGAGAGGGAAAATCACAAGCACTCCTAAACTTGGCACGGCATTAGCTAGAGCTGTGCAACCTTGAAAGTCAGCAGCGGTTGTCCCCATCTCCGAGCCTAAGCTTCGAAATCATCCTTCATCGCTTGCTCGCGACCTTTCCTCGCTCGCGTGCAGGATCTTCGTGGGTGCTTGACAATGCCCCCTGCTCACTGATGCGCTGTGGTTTCAAAATCGCACGAGTCATAGGAAATTCGGTATTTTAGCCATATCTTTCGTGACACTAGTTCCGTTTTCCCGAAACTTTCCCTAACACCCAAATCCCCCCCGCCCGCTTTCGCGCTGAGGATCCGAGACCTTGGTTCCGCCTCGCCGTCACTCGTAAATCGCCATTTTCTATATTTTGAGGGTTTGCTATGACCTCTTCGCTTTTTTACCCTTTTCGCCGAAATTCGCACACGCTTCTTCCTCTCACTATTCCGCCCTTTTACCCTCAAGGAAACAATTTTTCAGCTTCTTATCGTTATAAACCCGAATCGCATTTTTCCTCCATTCAAGCTCGCTAGAAAATACCAAAACCCTGCTCAAGTCCATTATCCTCGTTTTCTTCATCTCAAATCCCGAACCGCCATTACTAAACGTGTTTTAGGAAGCGTTTTCCTATCCATCGCAAAAGACCCTTTATTTAAAAAAAAACACTAAAAACCCCGCTATGGTTTGTCACCCGTAATCGCACGCAAGTGGGGGGAGTGCGATGCGATCGGAGGCGAGGCGAGGTCGGGCCAAGGTCCGAGGAAAGCTCTGAGGTACTTCTTGGTAAAAGCAAAAAGGGTGCGCGACCGGACTTCCCGGGAGGTCACCCATCCCAAGATTACTCGCCCAAGCGCGCTTAATCAAGCGGAGTTCGATGGGATCCGTGCACAAACGCCGGTATGATCGCACTGCTATGAGTCGTTTGTCACGCCGTCCCCATGGGAGATGGGTGTAAGCCACCGCGACCATCCACGTAGCTACAGTAAGATTGGGTTCCAAGACAAGATGGGATTTGTGCAAGTCTAAGCTACAAGTTCTCTCCATGGTCGTGCGAGCTCCGAGAAAGAGGTTAGGATGGTGTTTCTCTCTACATGGTTCTTTCTTAAACCTACTTTTGCAGTAACACAAGATTTCCTTCCCCTACCAAGATTTGGTTTCCATTCGTAGATGTTAGGAACCCGTGCTCCTACCCTTCGTTTGCTTCATATAGAGATTAGTTACTTTGGACGCATGTGCTTTGAGTCGCCCTCAAGCATATTTTAACAATCCCACGTGTGCAAAGGGAAGCAAGAGTTTCTTCAATAGGAATCAAGATATAAGAAGGTGTTGAGGCTCAATGAAGCATCCACGAATATATTGTGTGCGCTTGTCAAGGAGGTCCTCTCGAAGAGGCCTCGCATTCAATATCATTTCGAGTTCTTTTGTTTTAGCGCTCGCTGCAAGTTGTTTCCATTTCTAGTCAGACATCGGGTTGGTGAAACAAAGGTCGCAGGTCTCCACGCCTCGTGCCAAAGCGATTTCACGGCCAATTTTTTTTTTCTTCTCTCTCAGATACTCGCGGCGATCCAGCTTCGCACATCGCATCGCACGCTCACTCGCCAAACCGGGATCTTGGTGATCGGAAAGTGGTCCAGATCTTGTTGCATTCCGCTCTCGCAGATCGGGCGGAAGTGGGGCTGCGCTGCTTTCCAAAGAACTTTCAGATTCCGCTTCGCATTCTGTTACGTGCTGCACCGATTTCGGTAGAAACCAGATGACCGCTTTTAGTGGAAATAACAAGGATTGCAGACATCCAAATGGGCCAGAGAGGGAAAATCACAAGCACTCCTAAACTTGGCACGTGCATTAGCTAGAGCTGTGCAACCTTGAAAGTCAGCAGCGGTTGTCCCCATCTCCGAGGCTTTAAGCTTCGAAATCATCCTTCATCGCTTGCTCGCGACCTTTCCTCCTCGCTTCGCGTGCAGGATCTTGGTGGGTGCTTGACAATGCCCCTGCTCACTGATGCGCTGTGGTTTCAAAATCGCACGAGTCATAGGAAATTCGGTATTTTAGCCATATCTTTCGTACACTAGTTCCGCTTTTCCCGAAACTTTCCCTAACACCCAAATCCCCGCCCCGCGCTTTCCCGCGCTGAGATCCGAGACCCGATTCCGCCCCGTCACTCGTAAATCGCCATTTTCTATGTTTTGAGGGTTTGCTATGACCTCTTCGCACTTTTTTACCCGTTTCGCCCAAAATTCGCACACGCTCTTCCTCTCACTATTCCCCTTTTACCCTCAAGGAAACAATTTCCAGTTCTTATCGTTACAGCCCCCGAATCGCATTTTTCCTCCATTCAAGCTGCCCAGACAGCGCCGAAAACCCCGTTCAAGTCCATTATCCTCGTTTTCTTCATCTCAAATCCCGAATTGCCATTACTAAACGTGTTTTAGGAAGCGTTTTCCTATCCATCGCAAAAACCCTTTATTTAGAAAAAAACACTAAAACCCCGCTATGGTTTGTCACCCGTAATCGCACGCAAGTCGGGGGAGTGCGATGCGATGCGATCTCGAGGCGAGGTCGGGGCCAAGGTCCGAGGAAAGCTCGGAGGTACTTGGTAAAAGCCAAAAAGGGTGCGACACCGGGACTTCCCGGGAGGTCACCCATCCCAGTACTACTCTGGCCCAAGCGCGCTTAACTGCGGAGTTCTGATGGGATCCGGTGCACAAACGCTGGTATGATCGCACCTGCTATGAGTCGCTTTGTCACGCTGTCCTCATGGGAGATGGGTGTAAGCCACCGCGACCATCCACGTAGCCACGGCAGAAGATTGGGTTCCAAGACGGGGATTTGTGCAAGTCTAAGCTACAAGTTCTCTCCATGGTCGTGCCGAGCTCCGAGAAAGAGGTTAGGATGGTGTTTCCTCTACATGGTTCTTTCTTAAACCTACTTTTTTGTGCAGAACACAAGATTTCCTTCCCCTACCAAGATTTGGTTTCCATTCGTAGATGTTAGGAACCCGTGCTCCTGCCCTTCTGTTTGCTTCATAGCAGATTAGTTACTTTGGACGAATGTGCTTTGTGAGTCGCCCCTTCGGCATATTTTAACAATCCCAATGTGCAAAGGGAAGCAGAGTTTCTTCAAGAGGAATCAGTATATAAGAAGGTGTTGAGGCTCAGTGAAGCATCCACGAGAAGGAGGTTGCCCCCTCGAAGAGGCCTGCGATTCAATATCATTTCGAGTTCTTTTGTTTTAGCGGCTCGTTGCAAGTTGTTTCCATTTCTAGTCAGACATCGTGGTCAGTGAAATAGTGTGCAGTGGTCTCCACGTCCGTGCCAAAGCGATTTCCACGGCCAATTTTTTTTTTCTCTCTCTCGCGGCGATCTCGCGCGATCCACATCGCACATCGCACATCGCACGCTCTCACCTCGCCCAATGGGATCTTGGTGATCGGAAAGTGGTCCAGATCTTGTTGCATTCCGTCTCGCAGATCTCGGGTGAAGTGTGGGTCGCGCTGCTTTCAAAGAACTTTCAGATTCCGTTTCGCATTCTCGTTACCGTGCCAGCCGATTCCGGGTAGAAACCAGATGACCGTTTTACAGGGAAATAACAAGGATTGCAGACATCCAGCGCCAGGAGAGGGAAAATCACAAGCACTCCTAAACTTGGCACGGCATTAGCTAGAGCTGTGCAACCTTGAAAGTCAGCAGCGGTTGTCCCCATCTCCGAGCCTAAGCTTCGAAATCATCCTTCATCGCTTTGCTCGCGACCTTTCCTCCTCGCTTCGCGTGCAGGATCTTCGTGGGTGCTTGACAATGCCCTCTGCTTCACGATGCGCTGTGGTTTCAAAATCGCACGAGTCATAGGAAATTCGGTATTTTAGCCATATCTTTCGTACACTAGTTCCATTTTCCCGAAAACTTTCCCTTTAACACCCAAATCTCCGCCCCCGCGTTTCATGCATTGAGGATCCGAGACCCGATTCCACTTCTATCACTTAGAAATCGCCATTTTCTATGTTTTGAGGGTTTGCTATAGACCTCTTCGTTTTTTACCCATTTCGCCTAAATTCGCACACGCTCTTCCTCTCACTATTCCGCCCTTTTACCCTCAAGGAAACAATTTCTAGTTCTATATTACATACCCCAAATCGCATTTTTCCTCCATTCAAGCTTGCCTGTAAAGCGCCAAAACCCCTGCTCAAGTCCATTATCCTCGTTTTCTTCATCTCAAATCCAAGATTGCCATATTAAACGTGTTTTAGAAAAGCGTTTTCCTATCCATCGCAAAAGACCCTTATTTTAGAAAAAAACACTAAAAACCCCGGCTATGGTTGTCACCCGTAATTGCACGCAAGTTGGGGGAGTGCGATGCGATCTTGGAGGCGAGGTCGGGGCCAAGGTCCGAGGAAAGCTCGGAGGTACTTGGTAAAAGCCAAAAAGGGTGCGACACCGGGACTTCCCGGGAGGTCACCCATCCCAAGTATTACTCGCCCAAGCGCGCTTAACTTCGGAGTTCTGATGGGATCCGTGCACAAACGCCGGTATGATCGCACCCGTTATGAGTCGTTTGTCACGCTGTCCTTATGGGAGATGGGTGTAAGCCACCGCGACCATCCACGTAGCCACGGCAGAAGATTGGGTTCCAAGACGGGGATTTGTGCAAGTCTAGGGTACAAGTCTCTCTCCATGGTCGTGTTTGAGCTCCGAGAAAGAGGTTAGGGATGGTGTTTCCTCTACATGGTTCTTTCTTAAACCTACTCTTTGTGCAGAACACAAGATTTCCTTCCCCTACCAAGATTTGGTTTCCATTCGTAGATGTTAGGAACCCGTGCTCCTACCCTTCTGTTTGCTTCATAGCAGATTAGTTACTTTGGACGCATGTGCTTTGTGAGTCACCCCTTCGGCATATTTTAACAATCCCACATGTGCGGGAAGCAGTAGTTTCTTCAGTAGGAATCAAGTATATAAGAAGGTGTTGAGGCTCAGTGAAGCATCCACGAATATATTGTGTTGCGCTTGCTCAAGGAGGTTGCCCCCTCGAAGAGGCCTGCGATTCAATATCATTTCGAGTTCTTTTGTTTTAGCGCTTGTTGCAAGTTGTTTCCATTTCTAGTCAGACATCGTGATTGGTGAAATAGTGTTGCAGTGGTCTCCACGCCTCGTGCCAAAGCGATTTCCACGGCCAATTTTTTTTTCTCTCTCTCTTCGATACTCTCGCGCGATCCAGCTTCGCACATCGCACATCGCACGCTCTCACCTCGCCCAACCGGGATCTTGGTGATCGGAAAGTGGTCCAGATCTTGTTGCATTATGTTCTCGCAGATCGGGCTAGAGTGGTGGTCATGGGCTGCGTTTCCAAAGAATTTCTTCAGATTCGTTTCGCATTCTGCTACCGTGCTGCCCGATTTCGGTAGAAACCAGATGACCGTTTTACATGGAAATAACAAAGATTGCAGACATCCAGCGCCAGGAGAGGGAAAATCACAAGCACTCCTAAACTTGGCACGGGCATTAGCTAGAGCCAGGCAACCTTGAAAGTTGCAGGCGGTTGTCCCCATCTCCGAACCTTCTAAGCTTTCGAAATCATCCTTCATCGCTTTGCTCGCGACTTTCCTCCTCCTTTTCGCGTGTAGGATCTTTGGTGGGTGCTTGACAATGCCCCTATTCACGGATGCGCTGTGGTTTCAAAATCGCACGAGTCATAGGAAATTCGGTATTTTAGCCATATCTTTCACACTAGTTCCGTTTTCCCTTAAACTTTCCCTAACACCCGAAATCCTCTGTCCCCCGGTGTTTCATGCGTTGAGGATCCGAGACCCGATTCCGCCTTCTATCACTCGAAATCACCATTTTCTATGTTTTGAGGGTTTGCTATGACCTCTTCTTTTTTACCTGCTTGCCCGAAATTCGCACACGTTCTTCCTCTTACTATTCCGCCTTTTACCCTCAAGGAAACAATTTCAGCTTCTTATCTTTATAACCCCAAATCGCATTTTTCCTCCATTCAAGTTGCCTGTAAAGCACCAAAACCCCATTCAAGTCCATTATCCTCGTTTTCTTCATCTCAAATCCCAAATTGCCATTACTAAACGTGTTTTAGAAAGCGTTTTCCTATCCATCGCAAAAGCAAAAGAATTAAAAAAACACTAAAAACCCCGCTATGGTTTGTCACCCGTAATTGCACGCAAGTTGAGGGAGTGTGATGCGATCTTGGAGGCGAGGTCACGGATCGAGGCAAGGTCCGAGGAAAGCTCGGCACGAGCTTGAGGTACTTGGTAAAATTAAAAAGGGTGCGACACCGGGACTTCCGGAGGTCACCCATCCCAAGATTACTCGCCCAAGCGCCACTTAATCGCGGAGTTCGATGGGATCGTGCACAAACGCTGGTATGATCGCATCCGTTATGAGTTGTTTGTCATGCTGTCCTTATGGGAGATGGGTGTAAGCCACCGCGACCATCCACGTAGCCACGGTAGAAGATTGGGTTTCTAAGGGGGTTTCAAGATGGGATTTGTGCAAGTCTAAGGTACAAGTTCTCTCTATGGTCGTGCCGAGCTCCGAGAAAGAGGTTAAGGATGGTGTTTCCTCTACATGGTTCTTTCTTAAACCTACTCTTTGTGTAGAACAGAAGATTTCCTTCCCCTCTCAAGATTTGGTTTCCATTCGTAGATGTTAGGAACCCGTGTTCCTACCCTTTTGTTTGTTTCATAGCAGATTAGTTACTTTGGACGCATGTGCTTTATAAGTCATCACTTTGACATATTTTAACAATCCCACGTGTGCGGGAAGCAAGTAGTTTCTTCAATAGGAATCAATATATAAGAAGGTAGTTTCTTTCCGTATACTAGCTTCGTTTTCCCTTAAACTTTCCCTTTAACACCCGAAATCCCCGACCCCGTGTTTCATGCATTGAGGATCCGAGACCCGGTCTCGCTTCTATCACTCAAAATCACCATTTTCTATGTTTTAAGGGTTTTTTATGACCTCTTTGTTTTTACCCATTTGCCTCGAAATTCGCACATGTTCTTCCTATCACTATTCCACCCCTTTTTGCCTCAAGGAAACAATTTGATTCTTATATTCATTACCCCAAATTGCATTTTTCCTCCATTTAAATTGCCAAAGCAAAACCCGTTCAAGTCCATTATCCTTTTTCTTCATCTCAAATCTGAAATTGCCATTACTAAACGTGTTTTAGAAAGCATTTTTCTATCAATTGCAAAAGAATTAAAAAAACACTAAAAACCCCCTGTTCGTGTTAGAAGGTCTCCCTGTCGGTGGTCTCCACGTGCGTACCGAGAAAGTTTCCGAGGTTTTGGTGTTTCTATGTCTCTTTTCGGATACTCGTGGCGATCTAATTCTACCCATCGCATGCTCTCACCTTGCCCAACCGAGATCTCGGTGATCGAGAAAGTGGCTTCTAGACCTTGTTGCATTCTCGTTCTGCAGATCTAGGCGAAGTTGTGGGTGTGCCATTTCCATCAACGTTGCACTCCCGTCGCGATTTCACATGTGTGTGGAAGGTTGGTTTTGGGTAGAAACTAGATGACCGTTTTTTACAGAAAAGAACAAAGATTGCAGATATCAGCGTCGGAAGAAGGAAAATCACAAGCACTCCTAAAGGAGGGCATTCGAAGCTAGAGCCGTGAAACCTTGGGAGTTCAAGTCCGGTTTCCCCATCTCCAAACGAAGCTTTCGCGACTTGTTGCAAGTTGTCTCCATTTCTAGTTGCATTATTGTGATTGTTGAAATAGTGTTGCAGGTCTCCACGTCTGGTACCGGAGCAATTTCCATGGCCAATTTTTTCTCTTCTCTCTTCGAGATACTCGTGACGATCCATTCGCACATCGCATGCTCTCACCTCACCCAACCGGGATCTGGTGATCGAGAGTGGTCCGGACCTTGTTGCATTATGTTTTGCAGATCGGGGAAGTTGTGGGCTATGCCATTTCAGCAACGTTGCATTCCGTTCGCATTTCATTACTGCGTGCGGTTGGTTTTGGGTAGAAACCAGATGACCGCTTTTTTATAGGAAAAGAATAATGATTGCAGACATATCCAAATAGCGCCAGGAAGAAGGAAAATCACAAGCACTAAACGAACTTGGCGCGGCATTAGCTAGAGCCGGGGAACCTTGGAAAGTTCAGTGGTTGTCCCCATCTCCAAACCGAAGCTTTAGAAATCATCCTTCATCATTTGCTCATGACCTCTTCTTCTTTGTTCTACGCGTAGGATCTTCGGTGGGTGCTTGACAATGCCCCTGTTCACGGATGCGGTCAAGGTTTAAAAATCACACGAGTCATAGGAAATTCAGTATTTTAGCCATATCTTTCGTACACTAGTTCCGTTTTCCCTGAAACTTTCCCGGAACACCCGAAATCCCCATCCCCGTGTTTCATGCGTTGAGGATCCGAGACCCGATTCCACTTCTATCACTCAGAAATCGCCATTTTCTATGTTTTAAGGGTTTGCTATAACCTCTTCGTTTTTTACCCGTTTGCCCCGAAATTCGCACACGTTCTTCCTCTCACTATTCGCCCCTTTTGCCTCAAGGAAACAATTTCGCTTCTTATCATTACATGCATTCCCCAAATTGCATTTTTCCTCCATTAAAGTTGCCTAGAAAGCGCCAAAACCCCCGTTCAAGTCCATTATCCTCATTTTCTTGATCTCAAATCCCAAATTGCCATTACTAAACGTGTTTTAGAAAGCGTTTTCTATCCATTGCAAAAGAATGAAAAAACAAAAAAACCCCGTTATGCTTATCACCCGTAATTGCACGCAAGTTGGGGGAGTGTGATGCGATCTTGGAGGCGAGGCTGGCGCCAGGATCGGAGGCAAGTCCGAGGAAAGCATGGAGGTACTCGGGAGGTAAAAGCCAAAAAGGGTGCGACACCAGGACTTCCCGGGAGGTCACCCATCCCAGTACTACTCTTGCCCAAGCGCGCTTAACTCAGGAGTTTTGATGGGATCCGGTGCACAAACGCTGGTATGATCGCACCCGTTATGAGTTGTTTGTCATGCCGCCTTGGGAGATGGGTGTAAGCCACCGCAACCATCCACATAGCCACGAAAGAAGATTGGGTTTCTAAAGGGGTTTCAAGATGGGATTTGTGCAAGTCTAAGGTACAAGTTCTCTCTATGCTCGTGCCGAGCTCCGAGAAAGAGGTTAAGGATGGTGTTTCCTCTACGTGGTTCTTTCTTAAACCCACTCTTTGTGCAGAACAGAAGATTTTCTTCTCCTCTCAAGGTTTGGTTTCCATTCGTAGATGTTAGGAACCCGTGTTCCTACCCTTCTGTTTGCTTCATAGCAGATTAGTTGCCTTGGACGCATATGCTTTGTAAGTCGTCCCTTCGGCATATTTTAACAATCCCACGTGTGCGGGAAGTAGTAGTTTCTTCAATAGGAATTAGTATATAAGAAGGTGTTGAGGCTCAATGAAGCATCCACGAATATATTGTATTGCGCTTGCTCAAAGGAGGTTGCCCCCTCGAAGAGGCCCGCGATTTAATATCATTTCGAGTTCTTTTGCTTTAGCGACTTGTTGCAAGTTGTTTCCATTTCTAGTTACATTATTGTGATTGGTGAAATAGTGTTGCAGGGTCTCCACGTCTGGTACCAAAGCAATTTCCGCGGCCAATTTTTTTTTCTTCTCTCTTCAGATACTCGCGGCGATCCAATTCTCCCATCGCATGCTCTCACCTCGCCCGACCGGGATCTTAAGTGGTCCAGATCTTGTTGCACTCTGTTCGTCAGATCTGGGCAGAAGTTGTGGGATGTGCCATTTCAAAGTAACTTTGCATTCCGTTTCGCATTCTCGTATATTTTGCTGCCGGTTTGGTAGAAACCAGATGACCATTTTACAGAAAAGAACAAAGATTGCAGACATCCGAGCGCCGGAAGAAGGAAAATCACAAGCACTCCTAAACCTTGCACGTGCATTAGCTAGAGCAGGAACCTCGAAAGTTCCAGCCCGGTGTCTCCATCTCCAAACCGGAAGCTTCAGAAATCATCCTTCATCGTTTGCTCGCGACCTTTCTTCTTTGTTCTGCGTGTAGGATCTTCGGTGGGTGCTTGACAATGCCCCTGTTCATGGATGTGGCCAGGGTTTAAAATCACGTCATAGGAAATTTAGTATTTTAGCCATATCTTTCGTACACTAGTTCCGTTTTCATTTAAACTTTCCTAACACCCGAAATCCATGTCCCCGCGTTTCATGCGTTGAGGATCCGAGACCCGATTCCACTTCTATCACTCGTAAATTACCATTTTCTATGTTTTAAGGGTTTAATATGACTCTTCATTTTTACCCGTTTGCCCTTGAAATTCACACGTTCTTCCTCTCACTATTTCGCCCCTTTTTGCCTCAAGGAAGCAATTTCAGTTCTCATCATTACAACCCCCAAATTGCATTTTTCCTCCATTCAAGTTGCCTAGAAAGCGCCAAAAACCCCGTTTGAGTCCGTTATCCTCGTTTTTCATCTCAAATCCCAAATTGCCATTACTAAACGTGTTTTAGAAAGCGTTTTCCTATCCATTGCAAAAGAATTAAAAAAAACACTAAAAACCCCGGTTATGGCTGTCACCCGTAATTGCACGCAAGTTGGGGGAGTGTGATGGGATCTTGGAGGCGAGGCGGCAGATCGGAGGCAAGCTCCGAGGAAAGGCGTGAGCTCGAGGTACTTGGCAAAAGCCAAAAGGGTGCGACACCGGGACTTCCCAGGAGGTCACCCATCCCAGTACTACTCTAGCCCAAGCGCGCTTAATCAAGCGGAGTTCGATGGGATCCGTGCACAACGTTGGTATGATCGCACCGTTATGAGTTGTTTGTCATGTTGTCCTTATGGGAGATGGGTGTAAGCCACCGCAACCATCCACATAGCCACGACAGAAGATTGAGTTTCTAAGGGGGTTTCAAGACGGGATTTGTGCAAGTCTAAGGTACAAGTTCTCTCCACGGTCGAGCCGAGCTCCGAGAAAGAGGTCAAGGATGGTGTTTCCTCTACACGGTTCTTTCTTAAACCTACTCTTTGTGCAGAACAGGAGATTTTCTTCTCCTCTCAAGGTTTGGTTTCCATTCGTAGATGTTAGGAACCCGTGTTCCTACCCTTCTGTTTGCTTCATAGCAAATTAGTTTCCTTGGACGCATATGCTTTGTAAGTCGTCCCTTCGGCATATTTTAACAATCCCGCGTGTGCGGGAAGCGGTAGTTTCTTCAACAGGAATTAGTATACAAGAAGGTGTTGAGGCTCAGTGAAGCATCCACGAATATATTGTATTGCGCTTGCTCAAAGGAGGTTGCCCCCTCGAAGAGGCCTGTGATTTAATATCATTTCGAGTTCTTTTGCTTTGGTGACTTTTCCAAGTAAGTCTGTTTCCATTTCTAGTTGCATTCTTGTGATTGGTGAAATAGTGTCAGGGTCTCCACGTCTGGTACCAAAGCAATTTCCGCGGCCAATTTTTTTTTCTTCTCTCTTCAGATACTCGCGGCGATCCAATTCTGCCCATCGCATGCTCTCACCTCGCCCGACCGGGATCTTAAGTGGTCCAGATCTTGTTGCACTCTGTTCTTCAGATCTGGGCAGAAGTTGTGGGCTGTGCCGTTTCCAGCAACTTTGCATTCCGTTCGCATTCTGTTACCGTGCCAGTCGATTTCGGGTAGAAACCAGATGACCGTTTTACAGGAAAAGAACAAAGATTGCAGACATCCAGCGCCAGAAGAAGGAAAATCACAAGCACTCCTAAACTTGGCACGGGCATTAGCTAGAGCCGTGGAACCTGGGAAAGTTCCAAAGTGGTTTGTCTCCATCTCCAAACCAGAAGCTTCAGAAATCATCCTTCATCGTTTTCTCACGACCTTTCTTCTTTGTTCTGCGTGTAGGATCTTTGGTGGGTGCTTGACAATGCTCCCTGCTATTCATGGATGTGGTCAGGGTTTAAAAATCACACAGTCATAGGAAATTAGTATTTTAGCCATATCTTTCGTACACTAGTTCGTTTTCCCTGAAACTTTCCTGGAACACCCGAAATCCCCGTCCCCGCGTTTCATGCGTTGAGGATCCGAGACCCGATTCCACTTCTATCACTCAGAAATCACCATTTTCTATGTTTTAAGGGTTTGTTATGAACCTCTTCATTTTTTACCCATTTTCGAAATTCGCACACGTTCTTCCTCTCACTATTCCGCCCCTTTTGCCTCAAGGAAACAATTTCCAGTTCTTATCATTACAGCCCCCAAATTGCATTTTTCCTCCATTCAAGTTGCCTAGAAAGTGCCAAAAACCCGTTCAAGTCCATTATCCTCGTTTTCTTCATCTCAAATCCCAAATTGCCATTACTAAACGTGTTTTAGAAAGCGTTTTCCTATCCATTGCAAAAGAATTTTAAAAAAAAAAACACTAAAAACCCCCGGCTATGGTTGTCACCCGTAATTGCACGCAAGTTGGGGGAGTGTGATGTGATCTTGGAGGCGAGGTCGGCACCAGATCGGAGGCAAGCTCCGAGGAAAGCTCAGCGCGAGCTCGGAGGTACTTGTAAAAGCCAAAAAGGGTGCGACACGGGACTTCCCGGGAGGTCACCCATCCTAATACTACTTTGGCCCAAGCGCTTAACTGCGGAGTTCTGATGGGATCCGTGCACAAACGCCGGTATGATCGCACCCGTTATGAGTTATTTGTCATGTTGTCCTTATGGGAGATGGGTGTAAGCCACCGCAACCATCCACATAGCCACGGCAAGAAGATGGGTTTCTAAGGGGGTTTCAAGATGGGATTTGTGCAAGTCTAAGGTACAAGTTCTCTCTATGGTCGCCGAGTTCCGAGAAAGAGGTTAAGGATGGTGTTTCCTCTACGTGGTTCTTTCTTAAACCCACTTTGTGCAGTAATGTAAGATTTTCTTCTCCTCTCAAGGTTTGGTTTCCATTCGTAGATGTTAGGAACCCGTGTTCCTACCCTTCTGTTTGCTTCATAGCAGATTAGTTACTTTGGACGCATATGCTTTGTAAGTCATCCCTTCGGCATATTTTAACAATCCCACATGTGTGGGAAGTAGTAGTTTCTTCAATAGGAATTAGTATATAAGAAGGTGTTGAGGCTCAATGAAGCATCCATGAATATATTGTATTGCGCTTGCTCAAAGGAGGTTGCCCCCTCGAAGAGGCCTCGCGATTTAATATCATTTCGAGTTCTTTTGCTTTAGTGACTTGTTGCAAGTTGTTTCCATTTCTAGTTGCATTCTTGTGATTGGTGAAATAGTGTCAGGGTCTCCACGTCTGGTACCAAAGCAATTTCCACGGCCAATTTTTTTTTCTTCTCTCTTCAGATACTCGCGGCGATCCAATTCCGCCCATCGCATGCTCTCACCTCGCCCAACCGGGATCTTGGTGATCAGAAAGTGGTCCAGATCTTGTTGCATTTCGTTTCTGCAGATCTCGGGTAGAAGTTGTGGGCTGTGTGCGTTTCCAGCAGAACTCTTTGCATTCCGTTCGCATTCTGTTACCGTGCCGGTCGATTTCGGGTAGAAACCAGATGACCGTTTTACAGGAAAAGAACAAAGATTGCAGACATCCAAACAGCCAAGAAGGAAAATCACAAGCACTCCTAAACTTGGCACAGGGCATTAGCTAGAGCCAGGAAACCTTGAAAGTTCCAAGCGGTTGTCTCCATCTCCAAACCAGAAGCTTCAGAAATCATCCTTCATCATTTGCTCGTGACCTTTCTTCTTTGTTTCGTACGCGTAGGATCTTCGGTGGGTGCTTGACAATGCTCGTCCACGGATGCGGCGGGGTTTAAAATCGCACGTCATTAGGAAATTTAGTATTTTAGCCATATCTTTTGTATACTAGTTCCGTTTTCCCTGAAACTTTCCCGAACACCCGAAATCCCGTCCCCGCGTTTCATGCATTGAGGATCCGAGACCCGATTCCACTTCTATCACTCGAAATCGCCATTTTCTATGTTTTAAGGGTTTGCTATAACCTCTTCGTTTTTTACCCGTTTGCCCCGAAATTCGCACACGTTCTTCCTCTCACTATTCCGCCCCTTTTGCCTCAAGGAAACAATTTCCAGTTCTTATCATTACAGCCCCCAAATTGCATTTTTCCTCCATTCAAGTTGCCTAGAAAGTGCCAAAAACCCCGTTCAAGTCCATTATCCTCATTTTCTTCATCTCAAATCCCAAATTGCCATTACTAAACGTGTTTTAGAAAGCGTTTTCCTATCCATTAAAAAAAGAATAAAAAAACACTAAAACCCATGGTTATGGTTGTCACCCGTAATTGCACGCAAGTTGGGGGAGTGTGATGCGATCTTGGAGGCAAGGTCGGCGCCAGATCGGAGGCAAGCTCGAGGAAAGCTCGGCGTGAGCTCGAGGTACTTGTAAAAGCCAAAAGGGTGCGACACCGGGACTTCCTGGGAGGTCACCCATCCCAGTACTACTCTGGCCCAAGCGCGCTTAACTCTGGAGTTCTGATGGGATCCGGTGCACAAACGCTGGTATGATCGCACCCGTTATGAGTTGTTTGTCATGTTGTCCTTATGGGAGATGGGTGTAAGCCACCGCAACCATCCACATAGCCACGTAGAAGATTGAGTTTCTAAGGGGGTTTCAAGATGGGATTTGTGCAAGTCTAAGGTACAAGTTCTCTCTATGGTCGTGCCGAGCTCCGAGAAAGAGGTTAAGGATGGTGTTTCCTCTACATGGTTCTTTCTTAAACCTACTCTTTGTGCAGAACAAAAGATTTTCTTCTCCTCTCAAGGTTTGGTTTCCATTCGTAGATGTTAGGAACCCGTGTTCCTACCCTTCTATTTGCTTCATAGCAGATTAGTTACTTTGGACGCATATGCTTTGTAAGTCGTCCCTTCGGCATATTTTAACAATCCCACGTGTGTGGGAAGTAGTAGTTTCTTCAATAGGAATTAGTATATAAGAAGGTGTTGAGGCTCAATGAAGCATCCATGAATATATTGTATTGCGCTTGCTCAAAGGAGGTTGCCCCCTCGAAGAGGCCTGCGATTTAATATCATTTCGAGTTCTTTTGCTTTAGCAACTTGTTGTAAGTTGTTTCCATTTCTAGTTGCATTCTTGTGATTGGTGAAATAGTGTTGTAGGGTCTCCACGTCTTGTACCAAAGCAATTTCCACGGCCAATTTTTTTCTTCTCTCCAGATACTCACGGTGATCCAATTCTGCCCATCGCATGCTCTCACCTCGCCCAACCGGATCTTGGTGATCAGAAAGTGGTCCAGATCTTGTTGCATTCTGTTCTGCAGATCTAGGCGAAGTTGTGGGTTGTGCCATTTCAAAGCAACTTTGCATTCCGCATTCGCATTTCGTTACTGCATGCCGCTTGATTCGGGTAGAAACCAGATGACCGTTTTACAGGAAAAGAACAAAGATTGCAGACATCCAGCGCTAAGAAGGAAAATCACAAGCACTCCTAAACTTGCACGTGAGCATTAGCTAGAGCAGGGAACCTGAAAGTTCCAGTGGTTGTCTCCATCTCCAAACAGAAGCTTGAAATCATCCTTCATCATTTTTGCTCGCGACCTTTTTCTTCTTTGTTCTGTAGGATCTTCGGTGGGTGCTTGACAATGCCCCTGTTCATGGATGCGGCCAGGGTTTAAAAATCACACGTCATAGGAAATTTAGTATTTTAGCCATATCTTTCGTACACTAGTTCCATTTTCCCTGAAACTTTCCCAGAACACCCGAAATCCCCGTCCCCGCGTTTCATGCGTTGAGGATCCGAGACCCGATTCCACTTCTATCACTCATAAATCACCATTTTCTATGTTTTAAGGGTTTCTATGACCTCTTTTTTTTTACATTTGCCTCGAAATTCGCACACATTCTTCCTTTCACTATTCCACTCCTTTTTGCCTCAAGGAAAGAAATTTCTAGTTCTTATCATTACAGCCCCCAAATTGCATTTTTCCTCCATTAAAGTTACCTAGAAAGCCAAAACCCCGTTCAAGTCCATTATCCTCATTTTCTTGATCTCAAATCCCAAATTGCCATTACTAAACGTGTTTTAGAAAGTATTTTTCTATCCATTGCAAAAGAATATAAAAAAACTACTAAAAACCCCTGGTTATGGTTGTCACCCGTAATTGCACGCAAGTTGGGGGAGTGTGATGCGATCTTGGAGGCGAGGTCGAGCACAGATCGGAGGCAAGATCGAGGAAAGCTCGGGTGAGCTCGGAGGTACTTGGTAAAATCCAAAAGGGTGTGACACCGGGACTTCTCGAGAGGTCACCCATCCCAGTACTACTCTGGCCCAAGCACGCTTTAATCATGGAGTTCTGATGGGATCCGTGCACAAACGCTCGTATGATCGCACCCATTATGAGTTGTTTGTCATGTTGTCCTTATGGGAGATGGGTGTAAGCCACCGCAACCATCCACATAGCCACGGCAGAAGATTGGGTTTCTAAGGGGTTTCAAGATGGGATTTGTGCAAGTCTAAGGTACAAGTTCTCTCTATGTCTCGTGCCGAGCTCCGAGAAAGAGGTTAAGGATGGTGTTTCCTCTACGTGGTTCTTTCTTAAACCCACTCTTTGTGCAGAATGGAAGATTTTCTTCTCCTCTCAAGGTTTGGTTTCCATTCGTAGATGTTAGGAACCCGTGTTCCTACCCTTCTATTTGCTTCATAAAATATTAGTTACTTTGGACGCACGTGCTTTGTAAGTCGTCCCTTCGGCATATTTTAACAATCCCACTGTGTGCGGGAAGCAGTAGTTTCTTCAATAGGAATTAGTATATAAGAAGGTGTTGAGGCTCAATGAAGCATCCATGAATATATGTATTGCTCTTGCTCAAAGGAGGTTGCCCCCTCGAAGAGGCCTCGCGTGGTTTAATATCATTTCGAGTTCTTTTTTGCTTTAGCGACTTGTTCAAGTTGTTCCATTTCTAATTAATTATTGTGATTGGTGAAATAGTGTTCAGCAGGTCTCCATGTACATGCCAAAGCAATTTCCATAGCCAATTTTTTTCTCTCTCTCTCTTCAAATACTCGAGCGATTTAATTCATCCCATTCACATCTCTCACCTCACCCAACCGGGATCTTGGTGATCATGGAAAGTGGTCCAGATCTTGTTGCGCCATTAATTCGTCTACGCAGATCTGGGAAGAAGTTGTGGTTCTTGTGCCATTTCAGGAGCAACTTTGCATTCCTCCTTTCGCATTATGTTATCGTGCCAGTCGGTTTCGGGTAGAAACCAGATGACCGTTTTACAGAAAAGAACAAAGATTGCAGAGACATCCAGCGTCTTGAAGAAGGAAAATCACAAGCACTCCTAAAATGCCATGCATTAGCTAGAGCAGTGAACCTTGGGAGTTCTAGGTGGTTGTCTCCATGTCCAAACCGTAGAAGCATTTAGAAACCATCCTTCATCGTTTGCTCGCGACCCTTCTTCTTTGTTAAAAACGGTAGGATCTTTTGGTGGGCTTGACAATGCCCCCTCCACGGATGCGGCGGGGTTTAAAAATGGTTTAGGAAATTCGGTAAGTCATTGGAAACTTTCAGTATTTTGGCCATATCTTTCATGAGATAATTTCCGTTTTCCTCGTAAAACTTTCCCGCTCAAACACCCTCTTCCTCTCACTAAAAAATCCCCGTCCCCGCATTTCATGCATTGAGGATGAGCATCCGAGACCCGATTCCACTTCTATCACTCGAAAGGGCCATTTTCTATGTTTAAAGGGTTTGCATTATAAACTATCCATTGCAAAATTTTTAAAAACAACCTGTTATTTGCCCCAAAATTGCACACGTACTACTCGATGCTGGTCTTGGAAGCGTCTGGCGCCATTGGAGCAAGCTCCAGGAAATGGGGATCTCAGGTGCAAAAGCCAAAAAGGGCCGACATGACTTCGTCACCCATTTCAATTTTTTGTCATTGCTTAAAAAGTTCCGATGGGATTGCACCAACGGGAGAAAGTCATCTTGTCCTTATGGGAGATGGGTGTAAGCCACCTACCATCCATCCAGGTAGCCATAGACAAAGATTGGGTTTCTAAGGGGGTTTCAAGATGGGATTTGTGCAAGTCTAAGGTACAAGTTCTCTCTATGCTCGTGAAAGGGAGTTAGCTCCGAGAAAGAGGTTAAGGATGGTGTTTCCTCTACGTGGTTCTTTCTTAAACCCACTCTTTTATGCGAAATAATATTTTCTTCTCCTCTCAAGGTTTGGTTTCCATTCAGAGATGTTAGGAACCCGTGTTCCTACCCTTTGTTTGCTTCATAGCAGATTAGTTGCCTTGGACGCATATGCTTTGTAAGTCATCCCTTCGGCATATTTTAACAATCCCACATGTGTGGGAAGTAGTAGTTTCTTCAATAGGAATTAGTATATAAGAAGGTGTTGAGGCTCAATGAAGCATCCACGAATATATTGTATTGCGCTTGCTCAAAGGAGGTTGCCCCTCGAAGAGGCCTCGCGATTTAATATCATTTCGAGTCCTTTTACTTTGGTGACTTGTTGTAAGTTGTTTCCATTTCTAGTTGCATTCTTGTGATTGGTGAAATAGTGTTGCAGGGTCTCCACGTCTGGTACCAAAGCAATTTCCACGGCCAATTTTTTTTTCTTCTCTCTTCAGATACTCTCGGGGCGATCCAATTCTACCCATCGCACTCTCTCACCTCGCCCAACCGAGATCTTGGTGATCAAAAAGTGGTCCGGATCTTGTTGCATTCTATTCTGCAGATCTGGGTAGAAGTTGTGGGTTGTGTTGTTTCCAGCAACTTTGCATTCCATTCGCATTCTATTACCGTGCCGGTCGGTTTTGGGTAGAAACCAGATGACCGTTTTATAGGAAAAGAACAAAGATTGCAGACATCCAACGCCAGAAGAAGGAAAATCACAAGCACTCCTAAACTTGGCACGGGCATTAGCTAGAGCTAGGGAACCTTGAAAGTTCTAGGTGGTTGTCTCCATCTCCAAACAGAAGCTTCGGAAATCATCCTTCATCATTTGCTCGCGACCTTTCTTCTTTGTTCTTCATGTAGGATCTTGGTGGGTGCTTGACAATGCTCCTGTCCACGGATGCGGTCGGGGTTTAAAAATCGCACACGAGTCATAGGAAATTCAGTATTTTAGCCATATCTTTCATATACTGGTTCCGTTTTCCTGAAACTTTCCCAGAACACCGAAATCCTGTGTCCCGCGTTTCATGCGTTGAGGATCCGAGACCCGATTCCACTTCTATCACTCAGAAATCACCATTTTCTATGGTTTAAGGGTTTGCAATAGCCTCCTCGTTTTTTACCCGTTTGCCCCGAAATTCACACACGTTCTTCCTCTCACTATTCCGCCCCTTTTTGCCTCAAGGGAGCAATTTCAGTTCTCATCATTACAAGCCCCCGAATTGCATTTTTCCTCCATTCAAGTTGCCTAGAAAGTGCCAAAAACCCCGTTCAAGTCCGTTATCCTCGTTTTCTTCATCTCAAATCCAAAATTGCCATTACTAAACGTGTTTTAGAAAGCATTTTCCTATCCATTGCAAAAGAATTAAAAAAACACTAAAACCCCTAGTTATGGTTGTCACCCATAATTGCACGCAAGTTGGGGGAGTGTGATGCGATCTTGGAGGCGAGGTCGGCGCCAGATCGGAGGCAAGCTCCGAGGAAAGCTCGGCGCGAGCTCGGAGGTACTCGGTAAAGGCCAAAAAGGGTGCGACACCGGGACTTCCCGGGAGGTCACCCATCCCAGTACTACTCTAGCCCAAGCGCGCTTAACTGCGGAGTTCTGATGGGATCCGGTGCACAAACGCTGGTATGATCGCACCCGTTATGAGTTGTTTGTCATGTTGTCCTTATGGGAGATGGGTGTAAGCCACCGCAACCATCCACATAGCCACGGAGAAGATTGAGTTTCTAAGGGGGTTTCAAGACGGGATTTGTGCAAGTCTAAGGTACAAGTTCTCTCTATGGTCGTGCCGAGCTCCGAGAAAGAGGTTAAGGATGGTGTTTCCTCTACATGGTTCTTTCTTAAACCTACTCTTTGTGCAGAACAGAAGATTTTCTTCTCCTCTCAAGGTTTGGTTTCCATTCGTAGATGTTAGGAACCCGTGTTCCTACCCTTCTATTTGCTTATAGTAGATTAGTTACTTTGGACGCATGTGCTTTGTAAGTCATCCCTTCAGCATATTTTAATAATCCCATGTGTGGGAAGCGAGTAGTTTCTTCAATAGGAATTAGTATATAAGAAGGTGTTGAGGCTCAGTGAAGCATCCACGAATATATTGTATTGTGCTTGCTCAAAGGAGGTTCCCCTCGAAGAGGCCTACGTGATTTAATATCATTTCGAGTCATTTTGCTTTAGCGACTTGTTGCAAGTTGTTTCCATTTCTAGTCGCATTTGTGATTGGTGAAATAGTGTTGTCAGCAGGTCTCCACGTCTGTACCAAAGCAATTTCCACAGGACCAATTTTTTTTTTCTCTTCTCTTTAGATACTCACGGCGACCAATTCTACCCATCGCACTCTCTCACCTCGCCCAACCGGGATCTTGGTGATCAGAAAGTGGTCTAGATCTTGTTGCATTTTCTTTTCGCAGATCTGGGTAGAAGTTGTGGGCTGTGCCGTTTCCAGCAACTTTGCATTCCGTTCACATTCTGTTACCATGCCGGTCAGTTTCGGGTAGAAACCAGATGACCATTTTACAGAAAAGAACAAAGATTGCAGACATCCAGCGCCAGAAGAAGGAAAATCACAAGCACTCCTAAACCTTGCACGTGCATTAGCTAGAGCCAGGGAACCTCGAAAGTTCCAGGTGGTTGTCTCCATCTCCAAACCAGAAGCTTCGGAAATCATCCTTCATCATTCACTCATGACCTTTCTTCTTTGTTTTGCATGTAGGATCTTCGGCGGGTGCTTGACAATGCTCTGTCCACTGATGATGCGGTCGGGGTTTAAAAATCACACGAGTCATAGGAAATTCAGTATTTTAGCCATATCTTTCATATACTGGTTCCGTTTTCCTAAAACTTTCGGTAACACCCGAAATCCGTCCCCGCATCTCATGCGTTGAGGATCCGAGACCCGATTCCACTTCTATCACTCGAAATCGCCATTTTCTATGGTTTAAGGGTTTGTTATAGCCTCCTCGTTTTCTACCCATTTGCCCCAAATTCGCACACGTTCTTCCTCTCACTATTTCGCCCCTTTTGCCTCAAGGAGCAATTTCAGTTCTCATCATTACATGCCCCCAAATTGCATTTTTCCTCCATTCAAGTTTTTAGAAAGCGCCAAAACCCGTTCAGTCCATTATCCTTGTTTTCTTCATCCCAAATCCAAGATTGCCATTACTAAACGTGTTTTAGAAAGCGTTTTCCTATCCATTGCAAAAGAATTAAAAAAAACACTAAAAACCCCCGGTTATGGCTTGTCGCCCGTAATTGCACGCAAGTTGGGGGAGTGCGATGCGGTCTTGGAGGCGAGGTCGGCGCCAGATCGGAGGCAAGCTCCGAGGAAAGCTCGGCGTAAGCTCGGAGGTACTTGGTAAAAGCCAAAAAGGGTGCGACACCGGGACTTCCTGGGAGGTCACCCATCCCAGTACTACTCTAGCCCAAGCACGCTTAACTGCGGAGTTCTGATGGGATCCGGTGCACCAACGCTCGTATGATCGCACCCATTATGAGTTGTTTGTCATGTTGTCCTTATGGGAGATGGGTGTAAGCCACCGCAACCATCCACATAGCCACGACAGAAGATTGGGTTTCTAAGGGGGTTTCAAGATGGGATTTGTGCAAGTCTAAGGTACAAGTTCTCTCTATGCTCGTGCCGAGCTCCGAGAAAGAGGTTAAGGATGGTGTTTCCTCTACGTGGTTCTTTCTTAAACCCACTCTTTTGCAGTAAAAAAGATTTTCTTCTCCTCTCAAGGTTTGGTTTCCATTCGTAGATGTTAGGAACCCGTGTTCCTACCCTTCTATTTGCTTCATAGTAGATTAGTTGCCTTGGACGCATATGCTTTGTAAGTCGTCCCTTCGACATATTTTAACAATCCCACGTGTGCGGGAAGCAGTAGTTTCTTCAATAGGAATTAGTATATAAGAAGGTGTTGAGGCTCAATGAAGCATCCACGAATATATTGTATTGCGCTTGCTCAAAGGAGGTTGCCCCCTCGAAGAGGCCTGCGATTTAATATCATTTCGAGTCCTTTTGCTTTGGTGACTTGTTGCAAGTTGTTTCCATTTCTAGTTGCATTCTTGTGATTGGTGAAATAGTGTTGCAGGGTCTCCACGTCTGGTACCAAAGCAA
Organism: Taxus wallichiana var. yunnanensis; assembly: GCA_018340775.1. NCBI lineage: Eukaryota > Viridiplantae > Streptophyta > Pinopsida > Cupressales > Taxaceae > Taxus > Taxus wallichiana. The sequence continues at coordinate 662,852,102 of CM031241.1, forward strand.
TTTCCACGGCCAATTTTTTTCTTCTCTCTTCAGATACTCGCGGCGACCAATTCTGCCCATCGCACTCTCTCACCTCACGCCCAACCGGGATCTTGGTGATCAGAAAGTGGTCCGGATCTTGTTGCATTCTATTCTGCAGATCTGGGTAGAAGTTGTGGGTTGTGTCGTTTCCAGCAACTTTGCATTCCGCATTTGCATTTCTGTTACCGTGCCGATTCGGTTTCGGGTAGAAACCAGATGACCAGTTTACAGAAAAGAACAAAGATTGTAGACATCCAGCGCAGAAGAAGGAAAATCACAAGCACTCCTAAACCTTGCACGTGCATTAGCTAGAGCTAGGAACCTCGAAAGTTTCAGCAAGGTTGTCTCCATCTCCAAACCAGAAGCTTCGGAAATCATCCTTCATCGTTGCTCGCGACCTTTCTTCTTTGTTCTCCGTGTAGGATCTTCGGCGGGTGCTTGACAATGCTCCTATCCACGGATGCGGCCAGGGTTTAAAAATCGCACGTCATAGGAAATTCGGTATTTTAGCCATATCTTTCGTATATTGGTTCCGTTTTCCCTGAAACTTTCCCGAACACCCGAAATCCGCGTCCCCATGTTTCATGCGTTGAGGATCCGAGACCCGATTCCACTTCTATCACTCAGAAATCACCATTTTCTATGGTTTAAGGGTTTGCAATAGCCTCCTCGTTTTCTACCTGTTTGCCCGAAATTCGAACACGTTCTTCCTCTCACTATTCCGCCCCTTTTTTGCCTCAAGGGAGCAATTTCTAGTTCTCATCATTACAGCCCCCGAATTGCATTTTTCCTCCATTCAAGCTGCCTAGAAAGCGCAAAAACCCTCATTCAGGTCCGTTATCCTCGTTTTCTTCATCCCAAATCCAAGATTTCCATTACTAAACGTGTTTTAGAAAGCGTTTTCCTATCCATTGCAAAAGAATTTTAAAAAAACACTAAAAACCCCGTTATGGCTATCGCCCGTAATTGCACGCAAGTTGGGGGAGTGCGATGCGGTCTTGGAGGCGAGGTCGGTGCCAGATCGGAGGCAAGCTTTCCGAGAAAGCTCGGCGTGAGCTCGGAGGTACTTGGCAAAAGCCAAAAAGGGCACGACACCGGGACTTCCCGGGAGGTCACCCATCCCAGTACTACTCTGGCCCAAAGCACGCACTTAAGCTCGTGGAGTTGATGGGATCCGATGCACCAACGCTCGTATGATCGCACCCATTATGAGTTATTTGTCATGTTGTCCTTATGGGAGATGGGTGTAAGCCACCGCAACCATCCACATAGCCACGATAGAAGATTGGGTTTCTAAGGGGGTTTCAAGACGGGATTTGTGCAAGTCTAAGGTACAAGTTCTCTCTATGCTCGTGCCGAGCTCCGAGAAAGAGGTTAAGGATGGTGTTTCCTCTACGTGGTTCTTTCTTAAACCCACTCTTTGTGCAGAACAGAAGATTTTCTTCTCCTCTCAAGGTTTGGTTTCCATTCGTAGATGTTAGGAACCCGTGTTCCTACCTTCTATTTTGCTTCATAGTAGATTAGTTGCCTTGGACGCATATGCTTTGTAAGTCATCCCTTCGGCATATTTTAACAATCCCACGTGTGTGGGAAGCAGTAGTTTCTTCAATAGGAATTAGTATATAAGAAGGTGTTGAGGCTCAATGAAGCATCCACGAATATATTGTATTGCGCTTGCTCAAAGGAGGTTGCCCCCTCGAAGAGGCCTCGTGTTTAATATCATTTGAGTCCTTTTGCTTTGGTGACTTGTTCGCAAGTTGTTTCCATTTCTAGTTGCATTCTGTGATTGGTGAAATAGTGTTGCGAGGGTCTCCACGTCTTGGTGCCAAAGCAATTTCCACGGCCAATTTTTTTCTCTTCTCTCTTGATACTCGCACACGATCTAATTCTGCCCATCGCACTCTCTCACCTCGTTGTGGGATCTTGGTGATCAGAAAGTGGTCCAGATCTTGTTGCATTATGATCTACAGATATTTGGGGAAGTTGTGGGCAGCTGCTTGTCATTTCCAGCAACTTTTGCATTTCATTCGCATTCTTTACCATTACTGCATGCTGGTCGGTTTGGGTAGAAACCAGATGACCATTTTATAGGAAAAGAACAAAGATTGTAGACATCTAACGCCAGAAGAAGGAAAATCACAAGCACTCCTAAACCTTGCACGTGCATTAGCTAGAGCCAGGGAACCTCGAAAGTTCCAGCGGTTGTCTCCATCTCCAAACCAAGCTTCGAAATCATTCTTCATCGTTTTTGCTCGCGACCTTTCTTCTTTGTTTCGTATGTGTAGGATCTTCGGCGGGTGCTTGACAATGCTCCTGTCCACGGATGCGGTAGGGTTTAAAAACACGAGTCATAGGAAATTCGGTATTTTAGCCATATCTTTCGTATATTGGTTCCGTTTTCCTGAAACTTTCGGAACACCCAAAATCCCGTCCCCACGTTTCATGCGTTGAGGATCCGAGACCCGATTCCACTTCTATCACTCGAAATCACCATTTTCTATGGTTTAAGGGTTTTGATAGCCTCCTCGTTTTCTACCCGTTTGCCTCAAAATTCATGCACGTTCTTCCTCTCACTATTCGCCCCTTTTTGCCTCAAGGAAGAAATTTCCAGTTCTCATCATTACGGCCCCCGAATTGCATTTTTCCTCCATTCAAGCTGCGTAGAAAGCGCCAAAAACCCCGTTCAGGTCCGTTATCCTCGTTTTCTTCATCCCAAATCCAAGATTGCCATTACTAAACGTGTTTTAGAAAGCGTTTTCCTATCCATTGCAAAAGAATTTTAAAAAAACACTAAAAACCCCGGTTATGGTTGCACCCGTAATTACACGCAAGTTGGGGGAGTGCGATGTGGTCTTGGAGGCGAGGTCGGCGCCAGATCGGAGGCAAGCTCGAGGAAAGCTTGGCGAGCTCCGAGGTACTTGGCAAAAGCCAAAAAGGGTGCGACACCGGGACTTCCGGGAGGTCACCCATCCCAGTACTACTCTAGCCCAAGCGCGCTTAACTGCGGAGTTCTGATGGGATCCGGTGCACAAACACTCGTATGATCGCACCCATTATGAGTTGTTTGTCATGTTGTCCTTATGGGAGATGGGTGTAAGCCACCGCAACCATCCACATAGCCACGGCAGAAGATTGAGTTTCTAAGGGGGTTTCAAGATGGGATTTGTGCAAGTCTAAGGTACAAGTTCTCTCTATCTCGTGCCGAGCTCCGAGAAAGAGGTTAAGGATGGTGTTTCCTCTACATGGTTCTTTCTTAAACTTACGCTTTGTGTAGAAAAAGATTTTCTTCTCCTCTCAAGGTTTGGTTTTCATTCGTAGATGTTAGGAACCCGTGTTCCTACCCTTCTTATTTACATCATAGATTAGTTGCCTTGGACGCATATGCTTTGTAAGTCGTCCCTTCGGCATATTTTAACAATCCCACGTGTGCGGGAAGTAGTAGTTTCTTCAATAGGAATTAGTATATAAGAAGGTGTTGAGGCTCAATGAAGCATCCACGAATATATTGTATTGCGCTTGCTCAAAGGAGGTTGCCCCTCGAAGAGGCTTGTGGTTTAATATCATTTTGAGTCCTTTTGCTTTGGCGACTTGTTGCAAGCTGTTTCCATTTCTAGTTGCATTCTTGTGATTGGTGAAATAGTGTTGCAGGGTCTCCACGTATGGTGCCAAAGCAATTTCGATGACCAATTTTTTCTCTTCTCTCTTAGATACTCGCGGCCACCATTCGCCCATCGCACTCTCTCACCTCACCTAACCGGGATCTTGGTGATCAGAAAGTGGTCCAGATCTTTTGCATTACATTCTGCAGATCTCGGGGCGAAGTTGTGTTGCCGTTTCCAAGCAACTTTGCATTCCTTTGCATTTCTATACCGTGCTTCGGTCGGTTTCGGTAGAAACCGGATGACCCGTTTTAAAGGAAAAGAACAAAGATTGCAGACATCGGCGCTGAGAAGAAGGAAAATCACAAGCACTCCTAAACCTTGCACATGCATTAGCTAGAGCCAGGGAACCTAGAAAGTTCCAGGTGGTTGTCTCCATCTCTAAACCAGAAGCTTCGGAAATCATCCTTCATCGTTCGCTCGCGACCTTTCTTCTTTGTTGCATGTAGGATCTTCGCGGGTGCTTGATAATGCTCCCGTCCCACGGATGCGGCCGGGTTTAAAAATCGTGTCATAGGAAATTCATTATTTTAGGCATATCTTTCATATACTGGTTCCGTTTTCCCTGAAACTTTCCCAAAACACCCGAAAGCTGCGTCCCCGCGTTTCATTCGTTGAGGATCTGAGACCCAATTCCACTTCTATCACTCAGAAATCACCATTTTCTATGGTTTACGGGTTTGCAATAGCCTCCTCATTTTCTACTGTTTGCCCCAAATTCGCACACGTTCTTCCTCTCACTATTCCACCCCTTTTTCCTCAAGGGAGCAATTTCCGATTCTCATCATCATAGCCCCGAATTGCATTTTTCCTCCATTCAAGCTGCCTAGAAAGTGCAAAAACCCGTTGAGTCCGTTATCCTCGTTTTCTTCATCCCAAATCCAAGATTGCCATTACTAAACGTGTTTTAGAAAGTGTTTTCTATCGATTGCAAAAGAATTAAAAAAACACTAAAAACCC